>NIVC01001668.1:226408-253392 GCA_002269645.1 Macrostomum lignano | reverse complement strand
CTTCTCTCATCTCTCTTCTCTCTTCTCTCTTCTCTCTTCTCTTCTTCTCTCTTCTCTCTTCTCTCTTCTCTCTTCTCTCTTCTCTCTTCTCTCTTCTCTCTTCTCTCTTCTCTCTCTCTCTCTCTCTCTCTTCTCCTTCTCTTTCTCTCTTCTCTCTTCTCTCTCTCTCTTCTCTCTCTCTCTCTCTCTCTCTCTTCTCTCTTCTCTCTTCTCTCTTCTCTCTTCTCTCTTCTCTCTCTCTCTTCTCCTTCTCTCCTGTCTCTCCTCTCTTCTCTTTTTTCCTTTCCTATTTTCTCTTTTCTCTTTTCTTCTTCTCTTCTTCTCTCTTTTCTCTTTTCTCTTTCTTTCTCTCTCTCTTCTCTCTTCTCTCTCTATCTTCTCTCTTCTCTCTTCTCTCTCTCTCTTCTCTCTTCTCTTCCTCCTGTCTCTCCTCTTCTCTTTTTCTTTCTATTTTCTCTTTTCTCTTCTCTCTTCTCTCTTCTCTCTTCTCTCATCTATCTTCTCTCTTCTTCTCTCTCTCTCTCTCTTCTCTCTTCTCTCTTCTCTCATCTATCTCTCTCTCTTCTCTCTTCTCTCTTCTCTCTCTCTCTTCTCTCTTCTCTCTTCTCTCTTCTCTCTTCTCTCTACCTCTCTCTCTCTCCTCTCTCTTCTTTCCTGTCTCTCCTCTCTTCTCTTTTTTCTTCTCTCTTCTCTTTTTTCTTTCTTTTTCTTCTCTTCTTCTCTCTTCTCTCTTCTCTCTCATCTATTTTCTCTCTTCTCTCTTCTCTCTTCTCTCTTCTCTCTTCTCTCTTCTCTTCTCTCTTTCTATCTTTCTCTCTTCTCTCTTCTCTCCTGTCTCTCCTCTTTCTCTTTTCTTTCATTTTCTATTTTCTCTTTTCTCTTTTCTATTTTCTCTTTCTCTCTTCTCTTCTCTCTTCTCTCTTCTCTCTTCTCTCATCTATCTTCTCTCTTCTCTCTCTCTCTTCTCTCTTCTCTCTTCTCTCTTCTCTTTCTCTTCTCTCTCTCCTCCTCTCTCTTCTCTTTCTCTATTTTTCTCTTTTCTCTTTTCTCTTTTCTCTTTTCTCTTTTCTCTTTTCTCTTTTCTATTTTCTCTTTTCTCTTTTCTCTTTTCTCTTCTCTCTTCTCTCTTCTCTCTTCTCTCATCTATCTTCTCTCTTCTCTCTTCTCTCTTCTCTCTTCTCTCTTCTCTCTTCTCTCTTCTCTCTTCTCTCTTCTCTCTTCTCTTCTCTCTTCTCTCCTGTCTCTCCTCTCTTCTCTTTTTCTTTCTATTTTCTCTTTCTCTTTTCTCTTTCTTTTTCTCTTTTCTCTTTTCTCTTTTCTCTTTTCTCTTTTCTCTTTTCTCTTCTCTCTTTTCTCTTTTCTCTTTTCTCTTCTCTCTTCTCTCTTCTCTCTTCTCTCTTCTCTCATCTATCTTCTCTCTTCTCTCTTCTCTCTTCTCTCTTCTCTCTTCTCTCTTCTCTCTTCTCTCTTCCTCTTCTCTTCTCTTTCTTTCCAGTCTCTCCTCTCTTCTCTTTTTTCTTTTCTATTTTCTCTTTTCTCTTTTATCTTTTCTCTTTTCTCTTCTCTCTTCTCTCTTCTCTCTTCTCTCATCTATCTTCTCTCTTCTCTCTTCTCTCTTCTCTCTTCTCTCCTGTCTCTCCTCTCTTCTCTTTTTTCTTTTCTATTTTCTCTTTTCTCTTTTCTCTTTTCTCTTTTCTCTTTTCTCTTTTCTCTTTTCTCTTTTCTCTTTTCTCTTCTCTCTTTTCTCTTTTCTCTTTTCTCTTCTCTCTTCTCTCTTCTCTCTTCTCTCTTCTCTCATCTATCTTCTCTCTTCTCTCTTCTCTCTTCTCTCTTCTCTCTTCTCTCTTCTCTCTTCTCTCTTCTCTCTTCTCTCTTCTCTCTTCTTTCCAGTCTCTCCTCTCTTCTCTTTTTTCTTTTCTATTTTCTCTTTTCTCTTTTATCTTTTCTCTTTTCTCTTCTCTCTTCTCTCTTCTCTCATCTCTCTTCTCTCTTCTCTCTTCTCTCTTCTCTCTTCTCTCTTCTCTCTTCTCTCTTCTCTCTTCTCTCTTCTCTCTTCTCTCTTCTCTCTTCTCTCTTCTCTCTTCTCTCCTGTCTCTCCTCTCTTCTCTTTTTTCTTTTCTATTTTCTCTTTTCTCTTTTCTCTTTTCTCTTTTCTCTTTTCTCTTTTCTCTTTTCTTTTCTCTCTTTTCTCTTTTCTCTTTTCTCTTCTCTCTTCTCTCTCTCTCTTCTCTCTTTCTCTCATCTATCTTCTCTCTTCTCTCTTCTCTCTTCTCTCTTCTCTCTCTCTCTCTTCTCTTCTCTCTTCTCTCTTCTCTCTCTCTCTTCTCTCTTCTTTCCAGTCTCTCCTCTCTTCTCTTTTTCTTTTCTATTTTCTCTTTCTTTTATCTTTTCTTTTCTCTTCTCTCTCTCTTCTCTCTCTCTCTTCTCTCATCTATCTTCTCTCTTCTCTCTTCTCTCTTCTCTCTTCTCTCTTCTCTCTTCTCTCTTTCTCTTCTCTCTTCTCTCTTCTCTCTTCTCTCTTCTCTCCTGTCTCTCCTCTCTTCTCTTTTTTCTTTTCTATTTTCTATTTTCTCTTTTCTCTTTTCTATTTTCTCTTTTCTCTTTTCTCTTTTCTCTTCTCTCTTCTCTCTTCTCTCTTCTCTCATCTATCTTCTCTCTTCTCTCTTCTCTCTTCTCTCTTCTCTCTTCTCTCTTCTCTCTTCTCTCTTCTCTCCTGTCTCTCCTCTCTTCTCTTTTTTCTTTTCTATTTTCTCTTTTCTCTTTTCTCTTTTCTCTTTTCTCTTTTCTCTTTTCTCTTTTCTCTTTTCTATTTTCTCTTTTCTCTTTTCTCTTTTCTCTTCTCTCTTCTCTCTTCTCTCTTCTCTCGTCTATCTTCTCTCTTCTCTCTTCTCTCTTCTCTCTTCTCTCTTCTCTCTTCTCTCTTCTCTCTTCTCTCTTCTCTCTTCTCTCTTCTCTCTTCTCTCTTCTCTCTTCTCTCTTCTCTCTTCTCTCCTGTCTCTCCTCTCTTCTCTTTTTTCTTTTCTATTTTCTATTTTCTCATTTCTCTTTTCTCTTTTCTCTTTTCTCTTCTCTCTTCTCTCTTCTCTCTTCTCTCATCTATCTTCTCTCTTCTCTCTTCTCTCTTCTCTCTTCTCTCTTCTCTCTTCTCTCTTCTCTCTTCTCTCTCTCTCTCTTCTCTCTTCTCTCTTCTCTCTTCTCTCTTCTCTCTTCTCTCTTCTCTCTTCTCTCTTCTCTCTTCTCTCTTCTCTCTTCTCTCTTCTCTCTTCTCTCTTCTCTCTTCTCTCTTCTCTCCTGTCTCTCCTCTCTTCTCTTTTTCTTTTCTATTTCTCTTTTCTCTTTCTCTTTTCTCTTTTCTCTTTTCTCTTCTCTCTTCTCTCTTCTCTCTTCTCTCATCTATCTTCTCTCTTCTCTCTTCTCTCTTCTCTCTTCTCTCTTCTCTCTTCTCTCTTCTCTCCTGTCTCTCCTCTCTTCTCTTTTTTCTTTCTATTTCTCTTTTCTCTTTTCTCTTTTCTCTTTTCTCTTTTCTCTTCTCTCTTCTCTCTTCTCTCTTCTCTCATCTATCTCTCTCTTCTCTCTTCTCTCTTCTCTCTTCTCTCTTCTCTCTTCTCTCTTCTCTCTCTCTCTCTCTCTTCTCTCTTCTCTCTTCTCTCTTCTGTCTTCTGTCTTCTCTCTTCTCTCTTCTCTCTTCTCTCTTCTCTCTTCTCTCTTCTCTCTTCTCTCTTCTCTCTTCTCTCTTCTCTCTTCTCTCTTCTCTCTTCTCTCTTCTCTCTTCTCTCATCTATCTTCTCTCTTCTCTCTTCTCTCTTCTCTCTTCTCTCTTCTCTCTTCTCTCCTGTCTCTCCTCTCTTCTCTTTTTTCTTTTCTATTTTCTCTTTTCTCTTCTCTCTTCTCTCTTCTCTCTTCTCTCATCTATCTCTCTCTCTCTTCTCTCTTCTCTCTTCTCTCCTGTCTCTCTCTTCTCTTTTTTCTTTTCTATTTTCTCTTTTCTCTTTTCTCTTTTCTCTTTTCTCTTTTCTCTTTTCTCTTCTCTCTTCTCTCTTCTCTCTTCTCTCATCTATCTTCTCTCTTCTCTCATCTATCTTCTCTCTTCTCTCTTCTCTCTTCTCTCTTCTCTCTTCTCTCTTCTCTCTTCTCTCTTCTCTCTTCTCTCTTCTCTCTTCTCTCTTCTTTCTTCTCTCTTCTCTCTTCTCTCTTCTCTCTTCTCTCTTCTCTCTTCTCTCTTCTCTCTTCTCTCTTCTCTCTTCTCTCTTCTCTCTTCTCTCTTCTCTCTTCTCTCTTCTCTCTTCTCTCTTCTCTCCTGTCTCTCCTCTCTTCTCTTTTTTCTTTTCTATTTTCTCTTTTCTCTTTTCTCTTTTCTTTTTCTCTTTTCTCTTCTCTCTTCTCTCTTCTCTCTTCTCTCATCTATCTTCTCTCTTCTCTCTTCTCTCTTCTCTCTTCTCTCTTCTCTCTTCTCTCTTCTCTCCTGTCTCTCCTCTCTTCTCTTTTTTCTTTTCTATTTTCTCTTTTCTCTTTTCTCTTTTCTCTTTTCTCTTTTCTCTTCTCTCTTCTCTCTTCTCTCTTCTCTCATCTATCTTCTCTCTTCTCTCTTCTCTCTTCTCTCTTCTCTCTTCTCTCTTCTCTCTTCTCTCTTCTCTCTTCTCTCTTCTCTCTTCTCTCTTCTCTCTTCTGTCTTCTCTCTTCTCTCTTCTCTCTTCTCTCTTCTCTCTTCTCTCTTCTCTCTTCTCTCTTCTCTCTTCTCTCTTCTCTCTTCTCTCTTCTCTCTTCTCTCATCTATCTTCTCTCT
The DNA here is from genome assembly GCA_002269645.1 of Macrostomum lignano. Taxonomy (NCBI): domain Eukaryota; kingdom Metazoa; phylum Platyhelminthes; family Macrostomidae; genus Macrostomum; species Macrostomum lignano. Next base: position 248,609 of record NIVC01001668.1, on the reverse strand, counting down.
TCTCTCTTCTCTCTTCTCTCTTCTCTCTTCTCTCTTCTCTCCTGTCTCTCCTCTCTTCTCTTTTTTCTTTTCTATTTTCTCTTTTCTCTTCTCTCTTCTCTCTTCTCTCTTCTCTCATCTATCTTCTCTCTTCTCTCTTCTCTCTTCTCTCTTCTCTCCTGTCTCTCCTCTCTTCTCTTTTTTCTTTTCTATTTTCTCTTTTCTCTTTTCTCTTTTCTCTTTTCTCTTTTCTCTTTTCTCTTCTCTCTTCTCTCTTCTCTCTTCTCTCATCTATCTTCTCTCTTCTCTCATCTATCTTCTCTCTTCTCTCTTCTCTCTTCTCTCTTCTCTCTTCTCTCTTCTCTCTTCTCTCTTCTCTCTTCTCTCTTCTCTCTTCTCTCTTCTCTCTTCTCTCTTCTCTCTTCTCTCTTCTCTCTTCTCTCTTCTCTCTTCTCTCTTCTCTCTTCTCTCTTCTCTCTTCTCTCTTCTCTCTCTCTTCTCTCTTCTCTCTTCTCTCTTCTCTCTTCTCTCTTCTCTCTTCTCTCTTCTCTCCCTCTCCTCCGGCCCGAAGTCTGCGCTGGGTTCTCTATTTGGCCCTTTTATAAAAAAGCTTGCCGACCTCTGTCCTAAAGCTATTTAGGAAAGCCTGCGGGAGGCCCACAAATCATCCATATTAGCAGCATGAGTTCAGTAGAGCAGCATCGTAAACAGTGCTCATACCAGTTTATCTTAAAATAAATTGCTTTGTTTTCCCCATAAAGCTGCAATTGCGTCAGCCAATATTGCTCCTACTAGCTATCTATCTGAGACTAACTGACTACAGTTGTAGGCTATAGGGTCACTTGGTTGATATTAATTATTCCAGGCTCAACCGTTGTTTGCCTCCGATAAAAAATGGCCAACAATCTATATATATATATATACTGCTTTCCACACAGCGGTCACAAGCTGCTATTGTTTGAGTATCTGTGAGCTCCGCTACACTAAAGAGAATCACTGAACTCGACCTCTTGTTTTTTTCCTTCCCAAAAGTACGAGTATATTGATTGATAGTGGCCTTTGTTGCGATCTCCAATGGCAACGGGTCTCGGCAGTTGGATGAAGGAGAAGTTTAAAAAGGCTGGCAGCTGCGCCGGTTGCTACAAGCGAATGTACTCTGCCAGCGAGTCCTCAGCAGCATCGGTCAGGCCAGCGGAGCCAGCCGAGATGCAGGAAGCTCAAAAAGCCAACATCGGCGACACTGACGAAAAGGACGACAAGAGCGACAAGTCGATTTTGATGTCGCTGATGAGCTTCGCAGACTCCACCACTGCTCACGAGTTCTCTCGGCTGGCGGGCTCCTCAGGTCGAACTGGCAGCGGCCTGTGGCTGCTGTTTCTGCTGGCGGCCTACGCGGGTCTCTGCTACCACACCGCCACGCTGGTCCTCAAGTTCCAGAGCCACCCGGTGTCCACCAGCCTTATTGCGGAGGTTCCATTCCAGTACCCGGATATCTACCTGTGCAGCGCCAATCCTGTAGGCTACAGCCGCATCACCAAGTCCATCCAGAAGACGGCCGACTACGCCTACCTGTACGAGACCAACGTGACGGCTTACAACTTGAAGCTGCAGAGTGACGTCATCAACAACAGTGCGGCAGCTGTCAGCCTAGGAATCCACACCGCTTGGTTTAACTGGCAGACGGAGATTCTGTCTAGCAGAGTCAATCTGTCAAAAGGTGCGTCGAATATTAAAATTACATTATTGGTTGAATTGATCCTTCAAGGTGTCATAGATACTCAGCATCTGGCCTACGGAAAAAGCGTTAGTCTCTCTTTGGTCAGGAAAGATATAAAGGTATGCAGGTAAGTGGATTTCTTTTGCCAGGTTGAACAGCCTGTTCGGTGCGAATACGTAGCACTTGAAGCTTCGATGATAGCAGTGACCTCATGGTCATGGCCATTTCACTGGATTGAGTCAAGTTTCGGATTAGTTAGAGTTGGTGAAAATGCTACTTAGATTGACGAAATTTGGAGTTTTTTTTTTCAAAAAATCGCTTTCCCCAAAAGTACAGACTTCTTCAACAGCTGCCGGATCTCTCTGCAAGGCGAAGAGTTCACAGGAAATTACACCACAGCGCTCACCTACGACCTGAGCCTGCAGCCGGTCCGAGTGCCCTGCGTCACCTGATCGGAGGCCCGATCGCTCGTTAGCAATATCTCATCCACCATAGGAAACTTTGTGCCCAACCTGAATCACTCTTCCTGCCTGTACAACTCGAAGTTGGACGTTTTGATGACAAAGACTGTTCTGGGCAAGTGCAGCTCCTTAAACATGATTCTTAACTGACGCCCCAAGTATTACTAAAAATTGCTTTCTGCTTAAAAAAATTTTGTAGGAGTTCCAAAATTAGACAGCAACTACACGATTGGTAGCGCAGTGCAAGGTCCGTTCTGCTTCCACAGATCTGGCAGCAGCGACACCGGACTGGACATCAACTACTGCGGTGTGCCGTTCTGTAGTGAGTTCTCCGTGCTTTTTTGAGCTGAAAATTTATCCTGTTTAACAATAGAACTACCAAGGAGGCTTCCTCCTGACAGTGTATTTTTGCACCGGAATGGAGTAAAGCAGGCACTCGAAATTCAAGAACACGGGTTGAATTTTTGTTGCGCACCTTCTGAAACATGAATGAAGTCGCCAGCCCTCCGGACCGTCGAGATATTCAACGATTCTGTCAGAAGGTCGGATTTTTCCCATAAGCGCCAGTGTATTCAATACACCCTGTGCGCCAATCAGCACTGCGCCTCAGTGCAGCCTTGCCAAGCCTCCAAATTTCATCAGCACGTCGACCACATGTGTCTGCATCAGTTCGGACTTCGTTGGTCGCTGGCCTTCACCCAGACAGAGCTTCTGTCTGTAGACTTTACTAGACTAGATTATACTAGATTAGAACCAGACTAGAATAAGAATAGACTATACTATACTAGACTAGACTAGACTAGACTAGACTAGACTAGATTAGAATTAGACTAGACTAAAATAGAAATAGACTAGAACTAGACTAGACTAAGCTATACTAGACTAGACTAGACTAGATTAGAATTAGACTAGACTAAAACAGAAATAGACTAGAACTAGACTAGACTAGGCTATACTAGGCTATACTAGACTAGACTAGACTAGACTAGACTAGATTAGAATTAGACTAGACTAAAATAGAAATAGACTAGAACTAGACTAGACTAGGCTATACTAGACTAGACTATACTAAATTAGAAATAGACTAGACTAGTGATTTGAAATTCCGACTGGAAAACCTCGCTGCGGGACAACCTCCATCGGAAAATTCTCACAGACCCTTTTAAACGGTACTCAACTGAAAAGCTCCTAGAAATTTTCAATCCAGAATTAAAGTACACAATGTCACGGTTTAGAGTAGAAAACCATAAACTGGCTCGCGAAACAATCAAGGACTGCGAGACCAAGGATCCCTTACGAGAACCTACCCAAAGTGCCATGCGGGAGTGGAAAGTGAAGTTCATTTCCTGTTAAATTGTAATTGGAACTTTCATAGTGCTCCCTGTGATAAATTCTTGAATAAACTTTCAAATTAAAAAAACGTTACAGCAGACGGCAAAGTATTTTATCTAATAATAAAAAAATAATTGATTACACCTGCCCCGATTGGGCCAGATGTGCAACCGACAGCTCAGCCGCAGCATCTGAAGGCTGCGTACGGCTGTTCAGTCCAAGGACTGGGGGGTCGCCACATGCACCCTCAATTACCCCAGCTAATGCTGGCACCCATTTTACAGCTGTAAACTGTAAAACCGTCCCGCAGGCAAGGCCGAAAACAATCTTGCCGACTGCTCAGCTCGCATCACCAGCGGCAGCTCAATCAGCACAACCTACATGGGCTCAGAGCAGACGTCGCGCTCTGGAAAATCCTGCCGATCGTGGGAGGCCCTGGCGAACGGCAGCCTGGCTGCAGAGTTTCAAAATCTAAACTCCAGCTTCGAGTATCGCGTGTTTCTGCCCGACCCAGACTCGGTTGCCAGCGTTGGCAGCGGCTGTCGGAGCGCAGTCGTGATGTTCAAGGACCCCAGCAGTGGCCTGGGCTGGCAGTCCATCTACTCGTACAAACTCATCATTGACAGCGACGTTGAAAATGAGTCTTGGTGTCTGGTTGAAAAGCCTAATTATAAAAACCTCACGCTTGAGGGCTGCGCTGTTCCTGACTGCTGTGAGTAAGGCGTGGCAAAGTGGGGAGAGTGGAGTATACATTATGCATATGTATACTCGTACTTTGTATAGATATATGTCTAACCCGCTGGGCTGTAAACTGCTTGCATGACTTATTCTGCAGCTCAGAGCTGCCGCATTGGGCCGTATGCAGAAAGCTTAGTCCGGACTAGAGGGGGGAAGCAGAGAGAGAGGGGGAAGCAGAGAGAGAGGGGGGAAGCAGAGAGAGAGAGGGGGAAGCAGAGAGAGAGAGGGGGAAGCAGAGAGAGAGAGGGGGGAAGCAGAGAGAGAGAGGGGGGAAGCAGAGAGAGAGGAGGGAAGCAGAGAGAGAGGGGGAAGCAGAGAGAGAGAGGGGGGGAAGCAGAGAGAGAGGGGGGAAGCAGAGAGAGAGGGGGGAAGCAGAGAGAGAGGGGGAAGCAGAGAGAGAGGGGGGAAGCAGAGAGAGAGGGGGAAGCAGAGAGAGAGGGGGGAAGCAGAGAGAGAGGGGGAAGCAAGCTAGTCTGGACTAAGCTTTCTGCATACGGCCCATAGTCTTACAGCAATGACGCAAGCAACCTATTCAGCTATGTGTAGTGAGTGAAACAAGGCTAGACTGCTTGTTGTAGTCGATAGTTGCCGAAAGCTTCCAGGCGAGAATAATAGCGATCAGTATATTTATTTTTATTGAGCTAAGTCAGGGTGGTGGCTAAAGTCGCACTATGCACATTTGATACTGTACGCACAAAGGTAGAGCTTGCAAAGTCACGCGGCGCAGCCGCTAACAACTACCCCAACACACACGATAGTAGTCGCTGCCTACACTATGTACTAACCGCGGCTAACTTTGCCTAACTTGCAGCGCTAAACTAAACTGAGACTGACGTCCTAATATGAAATTAGCATAGAATGTCTACAAACAACATTCTGATTTACAAACATCCTTTCAGCAACCTCGCTGAAGTGCATCTCAGGCCTGCTGCACCAGAAGTACGGACCTCACGTGCTCTCCAAGCTGGTCGTCACCCTGCTCGACTGCAGCTTCGGTGACAAGAAGTGCACACCGGCCGACTTCACTGCGCTGCACCATCCCTACTACGGCGCCTGCTACAAGTTCAACAGCGCTCCGTTCCTTCGAGACCTGACGCCGATGCAGTACGGCTTGCGTCCGCTCAGTCTGAAGTTGTTCGCCGATGATCACGACTACCTGAGCAACCGGCGTCCGGACACCTTCACGGCCGTCCGAGCAGTCATGGGCGGCCCGTACAACACCGGAGACGTGAGCGAGCCGGCAGGTTTTCGCCTGTTCGTGATGCCGCCGGGACAGCATCCAAGCTCCCCGAATGCCATCATCATCTACACTGCGGCCCAGTCAACGGTCCAAATTAAATTTGTTGAGAACACGGACCACACAACGAGAGGCCTGTGCAACCCCGTTGAGTCAACCATTGACTACAGCATCCACAGCTGGAGCCCGACTGTACGTCGACCGAGGAACGAACAAAACTTCTCGTCACTAGATTCCTACTTTTTGTGAGTCAGACTCACACTTCTGACAAGAAACACTCGTACCATCCGTAGACTCAATCTGAAACACAATTCTTATCAATTTTGCAAAACTTTTAACTCCAACTTACTCACGAAAATTTCAGTGAGTTCAACAATAGCTGGACGTTTGTAAGCGACCAGGAGTCTTGCGCCAACCACATTGTTATCGACGAATTTATTAGGAACTGCGACTGTCTGCCCTACCTGTTGCCAGTTCCGACCAAATACAGAAACATCCCAGACTGCTTCTATCTGAACAGCTCCGACCCCGCTGGTATTGAAAAGTTGCAGTTGAGCGAGTTCTGCGCCGTCAAACTGTTTACAAAGATGGAGACGCTCATAGAGAAGCATTGGGCTGCGTGCAAGCCCAACTGTCGGAAGCCTCACTACTCGGTGCAACTGGTGAGCTATTCGATGTTGCTTGTGAAGTACTTAGGGTTGTCTCGAGGTGGCCTGATAGGTCTTTGAATCCCACCGCTGCCACCAATGTTGTACTTGTGCTTCTCCTGCTGTCTAGCACAGCGATTTGGGCTCTCCGTCTTCTCAACCGGAAGCCTTCTATTAGCTCTTAGTAGCGTAGGTAGTGCTGCCACCAGTTCCTTCAGGTCTCGGCCTTCGGGAAAGTGAGCTTCCCGTCGGAACGAAATAAATAAGTCAAGGAACTCAGCACAGCGTGCAGATTTGCAGATTAATAAACAAGGCGTCTGGTCAGCAGATCCCGCCGGGCTCAGGGGGTGGCTGGGAAGGCAGTGTTAGCGTCCCTTAGGCTTGGGCGTCTAAGTTTAGTCAGGCCAATTACAGATAGTTTAAATGGGCAACTGAACGAGGTCTGGAAAACTAGACTAAAGAATAACAACAAGAAGAAGAAAGAAGAAGCCAATAAGAAGACCAAGAATCCTTGACCGAACCAAGGGTGAGGGGCACGTATTTATAGGCAGGGAATCCCCGCTGCACCAGTGTGCGCCGGACCTCGTGACTTTGTTCTATTTTTAGAACTGACGTCATTCTCTGCCTTAGAGAAGGCAGGGTCTGCGGGTAAAGCGCACAATGCCTCATGACTCAGTATCTATTTTTAGAAACATGAGTCACCTGTTACCTTAGAGAAGGCAAGGCCCCGAAGCACGTGATTCCTCCCGTAAACACGGGCCAACGAGGACTTTAGGACTTCGAGAAAACAAGACTTGTCAGGTGACTTGCTCACATGACAAGGGAAACAGGCCGCCAGCGTGACCTCAGGACAGGAACGAACCGCAGAGCAGGCCACAGCAGAGAAGCTCGTGGCTGCAAGCAAGAGCGCAGAGAAGGGGGGCGCCAGAGAACAGGCAGTAAAAGGGGAGGGAGGCTGCCCAGCGGCAGACAGCAACCCAGGGCGAGGGCGAGGGCGAAGGAAGCTGCTGACAATAGTGCGACGCCTAACACCAAACTAGCGGATCAATACACTTGGCATTGAATTCGAAAGACAATAATTCAAGTGCTTGGTAGTGAAGTTGTGTGGCTTGATACACTATGACGATACCAGGACGTCAATTCGTACGCGCTTTTGATTTTTGGGTGCTGCTGAAAAACCTTGGCCACAATTAACAGTACGCTCGTAGCTATGACCCATGATCGCGTCGCGCACATGTACAGGGAATCGTACACACAATGTAGGCAATGACACATGTAATTATACACTTCATAGCCTCGCAAACCTCGTGGACAACTAGAACAGAAGATTTTTTAAATCGTGCCAACTTCGCTGGACATCCCACCTTTAGGAATTTCGAATGAAGCAGGCATTATTTTTACGTCTTGTTTGTTGCAGTCGCAATCGGACGACGATATGCCCTAACGTCTATGGCATAAGTTGTTACAGTTGTGGCTGCGTCTTGTTTATTTATGTATATAGAATAAAACGCAGATCAATTAAAATTCCATGTTAATTTGTCAGCCTTTGTACATGCATTTTAAGTTTTTTGTTAGTTAGAATGTTATGCTAGACAAATACAGGATTGGGGTCACATTTCCTGAAGTCCACTCTCTGAGTTACCTGTCCAATGGTTCACCCATTCTATTTTTAGGTGTTTTGGTCCTCACAATGCTAATTTTAAAAATCAATTTTTTTATTGATATTGAACCTTCCAGACGACTCAGCCGTGGCCCGACGCCTCCAACGCCGCTTACAACGCGACGCTACAGTCGCTCACTTCGCTGGTTGGCTTCCCGAAGCAGGTGAGCCCCGACCAGGGCCTGACCATGCTTTACTACTCCTACCTGCAGGGTGAGCAGCTGATTCAGCCCAGCTCGGTGCAGCGCTTTGGCCAGTCGCTGGCCATGCGAGAGGCGGCCCGCAGCAACCTGGCCTGGATCCGGGTCGAAGCCGAGTACTCGATCGGGTCCGGCAGCGCCCAGGCCGACGGATATCCGGTGGAGAATCTGCTGGCCGAGATGGGCGGCATTCTGGGTCTGTACTGCGGCGTCTCGGTGCTGACCATCTGCGAGCTGATGGACCTGGTGGGCCGCCTGCTGCACCGGGCCGCGCTGCGGTCGCTTCAAGGAAGACAAGTTGACAGCATCGGCGACTCGTCGAGTAATTCGAAAGTCGCTTCAACCACAGTTTAGCGGCCGTCTCCCGAGACCCCGAAAACTCCGGGTTTGGGCCATAGACTCTACCGGGTAGCTGCTGCCAGTCTATGGCCTTAACACCGCTGGGTTTTTGCTCTGCGACCTCGGATGACCCTCAGATAATGGCACAAATGCGTCAAGGTGAAATCAAGCAACAACTGTACAAAATTTCCTTAAAGGCAGCATGCTTTTGTATTGTGGCTAAACTTTGATTCTTCGATTCAAGTTTGTGACATTTGAGTTATAAATCAAACTCAACTTTTTTGTAAATTGTACGTGTTTTACTTTTTCAATCTCTGTTTTACCATTTAATAGCTCGTAGCACCTAATTTGTAATTGCGCTTATTTCCGCTTTTTAAATTGATTAGGAAAACTATAAAGAACCCAAGTAAAATAAGTATTATTCTTAGCTGCTATTTGAAATCACATATACAGGACTTTTGTGATCGTTTGCAAATTTTTATAAGCTGCCTTCTTGAGTTTTGCTGCGCGATATGCTTAATCAAACTTTTAATTGCTTTTGTCTTGCCTAGAAATGTGCTCAACATTGAGTGCACAACTCTAATATGCACAACAAGCTGTAAAATAGACTTCGCAAATAGGTGTATTCCTGGCATATTATTCGTAAACAATATAATATTGACTACTAGCAAAGTTCTTTAGGAAGAAGGAGCTGCTTTGGGTGACGTCCGAATCCGCAACTCGATGTCTGAAGCAACTGAGTGGAACTATTCCTTTTTGCGGCCTAGTTGGTACTGCAAGCTTTCAATTTAATCATAGATACGGAAATCAGGCTTGCGAGACTGAAAATTTTCTGTCTATAGTTTCTGTCTCCGCTGGCATTTGCGGAGTTCAATTTAATCCTGGGGGTATCAATTTGATCATTCTATGCATTCAATGCACATTTTTACTCTTAGCGAAACCTGTTTTTAACTTGTTTTTTCATCATTTGATCTTCGGAGAGACTATGGGGTCGTACTATAAAGCTGTCGTAGCGTAAGTTCGATCGTACGTCAGAACTTTTACACTGCGAAGATAGGAGCTAAGATCGATCTTATCTTACGATGGCTTTATAGAACGGGCCCTATGACGGCAGTCAGGTACCAGACGTTCATCAATGATCTGGTGCAAAGCGTGACGAGTCGTGGTGATGTACCTGATGGCGAGAAGTCTGTGTGATCATGGATGACGCCCGTTTTCATCATGGAGTGACAATCCCAGATCAATTTCAGCCCGCTTGGCGCCTGGTGACATTGCCTCCATACTCGCCATTCCTCAATCCTGTGGAAAACGCGCACGCCTGCCTGAAGGCAGCCAAAAGCCAGCTGGCTCAACCACAACTGCACTCCGCCTGATGGTCATTCGCTACGAGAGTGGCGAATCCTTGTCCTACAGAGGGTTGTAGAGGACCCGTGAAGTGACCGTTGCAAAATGCGGAGGCTGGTACCGGCAGATGCTGAGGTTTATTCCAGCCTGACTCGACGACATCCGACGCTAAAGCTTTTATTTGTTTATTGTATTGTTCTGCTTCAGATTTTCTCAATGACAAGTAAACGACTTGTGTTATAGCGCTGGATATCTAACGTTATATGATTAGAAAGATCAAATTGATGCCCCCAGGATTAAATTGAAATCCGCTATGCCAGCGAGTGTCGACCATAGACAGAAAATTTTCAGTCTCGCAAGCCTGATTTCCGTATCTATGATTAAATTGAAAGCTTGCAGTACCAACTAGGCCGCAAAAAGGAATACTTGCGTCTTTGCTACTCAATACTCATCTCTACCGAACGGAACCTGGAAGAAAAGAGATCTAATGAGGCTATGCCATCAATTGTCGTGAACTTCAATGGGACGTTCCAGGTTTGCACTTTCAATTGAAGCGGTATTAGTGGTAAGCAGTCACTCATAAAAGTGGGAGTTACCATAGACTATGGAAGACCAGACGTTATCCTGAAAAGGCACACTTGAGTCCAGAAAAGATAATGACAATGTTCTTCTATCAACTAACGACAACCAACGGAATTTTCCAGCCAAATTGAGCCTTGAAATTGAGTAGTTAAAGACTTGCTATTCATTGTCTATGTGAAAAATTCTAAAATATGTAATCCAATTTTAGTATCACAGCTAGTTCCTAATCAGCTTAGTCTCGTTAATTGCGCCCTAGGCTGTTTTTCACATGTGCAGCAGCATAGCCCTTAGCACAATGGTAAAACATATGCGATTCCATTCAGAACAAACGCGCGAGTCATAATTTTAGAATGCTAGCCACGGACAGATAGGTTTAGCTTTGCTAATTGGCGCCTCATAGCGGAAGCCCTAGATAAGCTAACAAATTTTTATAAATGCATATATTTTATTGTCACAAGAGCAAGCTTTGACAGTGAGCTAAATGGACTATTTCTGCTTACTACAAGTGCGCTTCATCTAGGCCAGCTGGGCAGTTCGTGTCAGACAAGTAGCTATCAGTTTTTGTATTTTATTATCAACTAGGATCAGCTATAATCAGCTAGTATCAGCTAGTATCAGCTAGTATCAGCTAGTATCAAATGGTATCAGCTAGTATCAGCTAGTATCAGCTAGTATCAGCTAGTATCAGCTAGTATCAAATGGTATCAGCTAGTATCAGCTAGTATCAGCTAGTATCAGCTAGTATCAGCTAGTATCAAATGGTATCAGCTAGTATCAGATGGTATCAGCTAGTATCAGCTAGTATCAGCTAGTATCAAATGGTATCAGCTAGTATCAGCTAGTATCAGCTAGTATCAGCTAGTATCAGATGGTATCAGCTAGTATCAGCTAGTATCAGCTAGTATCAGCTAGTATCAGCTATAGTATCAGCTAGTATCAGCTAGTATCAGCTATAGTATCAGCTAGTATCAGCTAGTATCAGCTATTATCAGCTAGTATCAGCTAGTATCAGCTAGTATCAGCTAGTATCAGCTAGTATCAGCTAGTATCAGCTAGTATCAGCTAGTATCAGCTAGTATCAGCTAGTATCAGCTAGTATCAGCTGGTATCAGCTAGTATCAGCTAGTATCAGCTAGTATCAGCTAGTATCAGCTATAGTATCAGCTATAGTATCAGCTAGTATCAGCTAGTATCAGCTAGCATCAGCTAGTATCAGCTAGTATCAGCTAGTATCAGCTAGTATCAGCTAGTATCAGCTAGTATCAGCTAGTATCAGCTAGTTTCAGCTAGTATCAGCTAGTATCAGCTAGTATCAGCTAGTATCAGCTAGTATCAGCTAGTATCAGCTAGTATCAGCTAGTATCAGCTAGTATCAGCTAGTATCAGCTAGTATCAGCTAGTATCAGCTAGTATCAGCTAGTATCAGCTAGTATCAGCTAGTATCAGCTAGTATCAGCTAGTATCAGCTAGTATCAGCTAGTATCAGCTAGTATCAGCTAGTATCAGCTAGTATCAGCTAGTATCAGCTAGTAGTATCAGCTAGTATCAGCTAGTATCAGCTAGTATCAGCTAGTATCAGCTAGTATCAGCTAGTATCAGCTAGTATCAGCTAGTATCAAATGGTATCAGCTAGTATCAGCTAGTATCAGCTAGTATCAGCTAGTATCAGCTAGTATCAGCTAGTATCATCTAGCATCAGCTAGTATCAGCTTGTATCAGCTAGTATCAGCTAGTATCAGCTGGTATCAGCTAGTATCAGCTAGTATCATCTAGCATCAGCTAGTATCAGCTAGTATCAGCTAGTATCAGCTAGTATCAGCTAGTATCATCTAGCATCATCTAGCATCAGCTAAAGTCCAAAGTAAAACAGTCCAGCACAGTCCAAAGCCACGATCTACAACAATAGCCAGGGAGAATCAAATGGGTTACGTTTCGCCAGAGTCAGAGTGAAGGATGCTCAAGAGTCCTCCTTAGCATCCAAATTGTGGCCGCAACGCTTATTTATTAATAAATGATGCCATAAGCCTACTCATCAGAAGCCTTTCCAAGAATAAACAATCAATGCTGAAAATATGAAGAGACAAAATTGGCACATAACGAATTAATTGACATTGTCACCCTGACGAAGAGGAAGTACGTGCTCCATGAAAATCAACTTCTCCCATTATTGACGCTCCTAGGAGTAACCGGCCCTGCTGGTATGAAAACATTCTATCAGGAAAAGAGGAGGGGGAAGAATCATAACTGTAATTTATGCACCTCTCCTTTCCCCACTGTGTTCGCCCTTGCTTTTCAACTGCTCTCTCAGTGATTAACTATTCCGGTTGCCAATGACAACTCTTCAAACAATTGGGCAACGGCAGAGAGAGGGCATTTAAAACGGGTACCAGGAGCCAGACTGCTGCAGCACAAGCAGAGAGGAAAGCAAGTGAGCCCCTGTCTGAGTCCGCAAACTGAGGCAGCGATGTCTGACAAAAAAAAGAGCAAAGAAGAAGAAGACAATCAAGACAACCGAGACGAAAACGGCGAGGAACGCGACGCGTCGGTCTCGGTGTCGCTGCTGAGCTTCGCAGACTCCACCACTGCTCACGGGTTCTCTCGGCTGGCGGGCTCCTCAGGTCGAACTGGCAGCGGCCTGTGGCTGCTGTTTCTGCTGGCGGCCTACGCCGGCCTCTGCTACCACACCGCCACGCTGGTCCTCAAGTTCCAGAGCCACCCGGTGTCCACCAGCCTGATTGCGGAGGTTCCATTCCAGTACTCGGATATCTACCTGTGCAGCGCCAATCCTGTAGGCTATAGCCGCATCACCAAGTACATCCAGAAGACGGCCGACTACGCCTACCTGTACGAGACCAACGTGACGGCTTACAACTTGAAGCTGCAGAGTGACGTCATCAACAACAGTGCGGCAGATGTCAGCCTAGGAATCCACACCGCTTGGCTTAACTGGCAGTCGGAGATTCTATCTACCAGGGTTAACATGTCACCGGGTGAGGCAGTGCTTTGGTTGTTCATTGTATGCCATTTTCACTGAACATTACACTATTCATTCAGACAGTTTAACAGTTTGATTGATGCATATTGAAGATGTTGATTTGATCTCGTGGTGCACGAAAGTAAGAATTCATCATTTAAAGACAATTATATTACTCATGTAGTCAATTGGTAGCTTTTGATTTAAGTTGCTACTCATTGCAAAACCAAAAACATTGCACCTGATCGTGCTAAAATTGTCTGATTTACAGGGGGTAAAATGTAGTTTTCCAAGTAAATAATTTGATTCAATCAGTTCTGCACGCTTCCTTGTTTGAGCAGCTTGAGCCATAGGGGCTGAGCACACTGCTTGTTGAGCATGGTCTGTTGACGCTTAAAAAACTAGCTTTGCAGAGCTACCTGCAGAGGGGAGCATAATGTCTGGTCTCAAGCGAACTGGAAATTTCAGCTCACAGCAGATGCGGTTAACAGTAGTTAAGGTCCGACTGTGAATTTTTCATAAAGTTTGCCGGGCGCTACCCAAAAAGTTTTAGATGTCTTATTCAAACTAAAAGAGGTCTCAAGAAAGTCTGCTCAGCCCGTCCTTGCCTAAAAATTCAAGTTATTTGTCAAAGTTATTATGCTACTTTCTGCTGCATTACATTTCAAATTTGACTTATTAATAACTTACTAAACAGAGTTGCGTCTCCTTACTTTGAGCACAATACCATAGCATATTGGGTTTCACCAGATCAAGCATCTATATACCTGCAGACCTCCTCAACAGCTGTCGGATCTCTCTGAATGGCCAGGAGTTCACAGGAAATTACACCACAGCGCTCGCCTACAACCAGAACCTGCAGCCGGTCCGAGTGCCCTGCGTCACCTGGTCGGAGGCCCGATCGCTCCTGATCAATATTTCATCCTATATTGGCAGCCTGGTGCCCGACCTTAGCCACTCCTCGTGTCTGCACAACTCCAGTGTAAACATCTCGCTGATCAAGGCTGTGTTAGGCAAGTTCTTAAGCTAAAGTTTCTGTTATTCGTTCGTTAGAAAATGCTCCGATTCAATAATTGGCGATCAGAAATTCAATCGAATCACACAGGCTCCTACGACGGTGACCAGAGTGGCTACACCATTGGCAGAGTCTTTGAAGGCCCGTTCTGCTTTCACAGATCCGCTAACAGCAGCAGTGGACTGGATATCAATTACTGCGGCGTGCCGTATTGCAGTGAGTTGCCAACTGGATGATCTGCCTAAAGCTTGCATGGCTTCCTGTGAAATTGCAGTGGCAATGTTTACCCATTCTGAATGCCAAGTAGCCTGCGAGGGAATAGTTTCTAGCGCAAATAGCTAAGTAAGAATAAAATTGCCAGATGCTGCAGTTCACATGCCTATAATTCAGATGTAGATCCTTGAGGCAGCATGATTTCATTCCCGCAAAAACAGATGTCTTTTACCCGGATATCCTTGATGTACGCAGACAAGGCCAACAACACTCTGTCCGGCTGCACATCATTCGACTCGAACGTATCCGTGAACACGGTTTTCATGGGCAGCGTGAGGACGTCACGATCCGGCAGGACCTGTCAGCCCTGGCAAGCCCTGGTGAACGGCAGTCTCAGCACACAGTTCCGCAACCTCGACCCGGTCATGGAGTTCCGCGTGTTCCTGCCCGACCCCGAATCTGTTGCGAATGTTGGAAGCGACTGCCGCAGCGCCGCAGTGATGTACAGGGACCCGAGAAAGGGACTGGGCTGGCGACCCATCACTGAGCTCATCATTGATGGACAGGTGACTCAAGAGCCTTGGTGTCTAGTTGAGAAGCCAGGCTACAAGAATCTGACAATGGAGAGCTGCAGCGTGCCCGACTGCTGTGAGTTCCAAATGAATATTTTAAAGGGACAGCACGGGTTCTCATATTCTAAAAATACGTAGAAAAACTTACTTTTTGAAAATCCAAATTGCAGCATCTTCGCTGAAGTGCATCTCAGGCCTGCTGCACCAGAAGTACGGACCTCACGTGCTCTCCAAGCTGGTCGGTCCGAGCTTGGACGTCACCCTGCTCGACTGCAGCTTCGGTGACAAGAAGTGCACACCGGCCGACTTCACTGCGCTGCACCATCCCTACTACGGCGCCTGCTACAAGTTCAACAGCGCTCCGTTCCTTCGAGACTTGACGCCGATGCAGCACGGTTTGCGTCCACTCAGTCTGAAGCTGTTCGCCGACGATCACGACTACCTGGGCAACCGGCGTCCGGACACCTTCACGGCCGTCCGAGCAGTCATGGGCGGCCCGTACAATCTCGGGGAGGCGAGTGACCCGGCTGGTTTCAACCTGATTGTGATGCCGCCGGGAGCTTATCCGGGCACCTCACATGCCATTCCAATTTACACGGGGGCTCGGTCCACTGTTCGAATAAGCTACTTCGAGGACACGGACAACACAACAAGAGGTTTTTGCAACCCTCTGAAGTCAAGCACCAACTACAGTATCTACAGCTGGAGCCCGACCGTGCTTCGACCAAGATACGAGCAGAGCTTTTCGATGCTGGATCCGTACTTTTTGTGAGTTTGAGCAACTTTAGCTCATGTAAATGTAAAAAGCCGTTTTACTTCTTATATGTTGTGAGATTGTATTTCCGTTGATTTGTTTAAAAAATGAAAATGCAAATTATTTCTTTTCGCAAATGATATTGATATCGCTTTTGACAAGCTAAATGGAAATTTGGACAATCAAAACGGGACGCAATAGACATTCAAGCCAGGCCGCAGACTCGGGCTGCTTGGGAATACACAACCATAGAGTGTGAAATGGACAATCAAAACGGGACGCAATAGACATTCAAGCCAGGCCGCAGACTCGGGCTGCTTGGGAATACACAACCATAGAGTGTGAAATGGACAATCAAAACGGGACGCAATAGACATTCAAGCCAGGCCGCAGACTCGGGCTGCTTGGGAATACACAACCATAGAGTGTGAAATGGACAATCAAAACGGGACGCAATAGACATTCAAGCCAGGCCGCAGACTCGGGCTGCTTGGGAATACACAACCATAGAGTGTGAAATGGACAATCAAAATGAAAAAAGCCATTCAAAACGGGAATTTGCCCAATGTAATGTATTTTTTATATCTCGGGCCACTGGAATATTTAAAAGTGAAGAAAGTGCCAGTTACCGGAAGATTCTTGCTCTTGTTCAATCGCATCTATGAGCCGCTGGCGATCTGCTACAGGAATTGGTGACGCCATTGAATGGGATCGCTTTCAGGCCAAAGACGAGCAAGCAGGAGAGGGAGGGACAGAGAGCTATAAAATCTCAGTCCGATTTCCGTTTTGAATCGCTTTTTACCATATTGAAGGTCCAAAGTTATAGTCTATGGCCAAGCCTCCCTCAGTAGACTCTGAAAGAACTGTTTAAGTCCATGACTAGGGTGAGATCTGTGGCCTGGCTTGAATGTCTATGGCGTCCCGTTTTGATTGTCCAAATTCCCATTAATATCGCCAAAAGCGATAATACGAAGCTCATTGTCTAACAATTTGACGTAAACACCACACCCCAAGGGAAGGGAAGACGGACGCGAGTGTTTGCGAGTATCGAGTACAGTGCGAGTGGATGCGACGGTCCAAAATCCGAAAAATGATGGGAAAAATAGTGAAAGAAAAACGGGGGGCACGCAGAATTCTGGTCACGCTTGCAAGCAAAATAAAATAAGCAGTCATTAAAACAGCACTTAATCGATAAAACAACAGTCATCATTGCAAAAAAGATAAAATACAAAATAAGAAAAGTGCACGAGTTGAGAAGAAAGAAACCAGAGCATTTGAGTCCAAGCCAGAGGAAAAAGAAAGCAGACAGCACACCAGCTTCTACCCAGAGCAGGCAAACGAAAAATTATAGGCATTGAGACAGTTTGCGAACAGCCGCCAGCTGGAGGTCGAAGCCTTTCTCCAGCCCCAGGTACACCTCAACCGCCGAGCTCCGCCAGTCGCCCAGGGCCTTGACGACCGGCAGCGGCACACCGGCGCGGAACGCCAGCGAGGCGCCGCCGCGTCGAAGGCTGTGAGGGGACAGAGACCGGTCTGCCAGGCCGGCACGGTGGACGACGTGCTGAAACAGGCGACAGAACCGGGTGCCGGTCAGAGGCGTCAGGCCGCCGCTGCTTCGGTAGGCGAAGAGGTGGGCAGCAGCGGCGCGATCGGGCTGGTTGATGCGCAGGTGGTGAAGCAGCGCTGCCACCGGGCAGAGCGGGTGCTGCGCCGCGTGCCGGAGGCGCGGCAGGACAACGCGGTGCACTCGCTGGCGGAACTGGTTCGTCTTGGAGCGCCGAATGTGCAGGATGGCCAGATCCGGTGATACTTGCAGGTCGCCGCAGGTGACCGCCTCGCCGGCTGGTGGGAACGGTTTCGAGCAGCACAGATTGGCGCGGCGCAGGAGGCCCCAGAATCCGACCAGGGCCGCCGCCCAGAAGGCTGCATCTTGAGGCTGCTGCAGGCGCAGGGTTCCTCGCAGTTTGAGGAGGTCACCCAGAGTGATGGGCGCCTTGCGCACCGGCGGCTTGGCGAGTTTGCGCTGCACACCGCGGAGGAGCAGGTCGAGGCGGGGGTCGCCAGGAAGGCCGCGGCCGGTCTGGAGCTTGCAGTGCAGGTCTGCGGCGTTAATGTACGCACCGACGCTGGCATGCGAGGAGAGGCGGTCGGACAGCGCGATGATGTCGTGCGCGACCTGCTGCAGAGACGGTCTGGTGCTGTCGATGCGCATCTGCTTGCAGAACCGCTTCCAGGAGTCGATCTGGCAGCGGTAAGAGCGCGCGGTTGTCTCAGCGAAGGCCAGGTGGCAGAGCTCGCGGTAGCGCTTGCTGAAGTTCGCGCTCGGGACTTGAGGCGGGCGATTTGTAGGGCGAGAAATTCGCAGGTGGCTGGCGAGAGGGTGTGCTCTCTAAGGTTGCTAAGGTCAACGTGAACAGAGCCAAAGAGCCGGAGCAGGAAGTTTGTCAGCTCGCTGATGTCATCGGCTCGGCTGCCACTATCAGCGAAGATCTGGAATGTCCCAGGGACGTGGAAGGCCTGGACGGAGAGGTCGCGGTGCGCAGCGAGGAGCATCAGCTGTTGCAGAGCCGAGTTGACGACCCGATTTGGCGACGAGCCCTTGTTGATGGCGCCGACTGCGGCGGTGCTGTTAGAGTAGATCACAAGCTGGCTGCCCAGTTGCAGCTGCTGCTGGAAATGCAGGGCCGTAAGCACTGGCGCGAGACTTTCCTTGAAGTTGATGTGGTTGAGTCGCGGTGCCAGTCCATGATGAGCCAACTGGTGGTGTCTGGGCCGCGGATGATGCCGCAGCCGCCCCAGTTGGACGCGTCGGACTCGATGGCCCAGCTGGGCCCGTGGGAACGCCAGATTTTGCAGCTGGGGAGGCGGCCAGGCAGGCGTCCCACCAGCTGGATCTCGCGGAGATCATTGTGCACGCGCAGTTTGTGCCGCTGCTGCTTCAGGTCGCTGAGCTCGAGCAGGAGTGGTCTCAGGAAGCACCTCCCAATGCGGACCACCTGGCAGACCCAGTTGATGCGGCCACAAAGCGATTGGAGTTGGCGCTTGGTGATGCGCTTGCGAGAGAGCGCGGACTGCAGCTGAGACTTGGTGGCGTCGAGCTTGTCCTTCGGAAGCTCCAGCAGGCCGCTGACGGTGTCGATGAGGACGCCCAGGTAGACCAGTCTGGTGCACGGCGCCACCACCTTGCTCCAGTTGATGGAGAAGCCAAGCTTCCGCAGCAGATTGAGCAGGGTGTCGAGAGCGAGCTGGCAGTCGTCCTTGCTGGAGGCTGCTATGGCGAAGTCGTCGAGATAGCTGCCGATATCGTTGAAGCCCCGTCTCTGCATCATGCGCTTGACGGCCTGGCTCAGGCGGTGAAAAACTTCCACGGAGGCAGCAGCGCCAAAGGGGAGCCGCGTGTCGCAGATGTACGAATCGCTGCGCTGGTCGCTGAATTTCCACTTCAAGCCGGTGAGCCGAAAATCGTGCGGGCTGATGCCGACACTCCGGTAGGCATTGGCGAGGTCGACTTTGGCCATGAACCAACCGGGCTGCAGCTTGGCGGTGAAGTAACTGACGGTCTCGAACTTGATTCGGTAGTCGGAAGAAAATCGGCTGTTTAGGGAGAGACCCGGAGGGTTGGAGCAGTCGTGGGTGAGTCGAATCTTGTTGTTGCCCTTCGGAATGGCGCCAAGGGCGCTGATGACCTCCGGTTTGTCACTGACTTGAACGTAGTGGCCATCAAGGATTTCCTCTCGCACCTGCTGCTCGACCAGCTGCCGGTAACTGTTGACTTATAGGTAGTTCTGGATTTCTGACATAGTTGAGGCTCTTTCTGACGGGTCAGGGCAGGTGAGTTGGAAGCCGTTGCGGATGCCATTCAGCAGGAATTCGCGGTCAGGATCGTCAGCCAGCTCAGCTTCCCAGGCGGCTGTGGCGAGGTCGGATGAGAAAACAACGGACTCGAGGGGCTTGGGACAGGGCCAGCCGGGGGGCAGCGGGGGTTCGACTTTGGCTTCCGCCGGGGCAGCTGCGCTGCCAGTTGAGCCCCCCGGCCGGCAGAGATCGCGTTGCCGCCCTGACTTGACTTTGGTGCCAGAATGTGCTTGGATAGCAGCTGCAGCGACTCCGCTCCCAGCTGCCGCTCGACTGATGTTGCAGGATCCTGAAGTCTTCATCGTAACAGTTGAGGGTGGCCTGACTGAAACCCTGGTGCATAAACTCGCCGAACTGCACACAGTAGCGAACGTAGGCCTTCAGCTGTTCAAGATCCACCGCGCCATCCTTAACGGTGACCAGGGAACCTCGTCGAGGAGTTTCAGCAGGATTCGGTTGCTGCCTGCTACCCACTGACCCGCCGAGATCTGCTCAGTCCAGACTCTGGACTTCTCGCCGGAGGCAGGCTCCTCGCCATCACGGTTGATAAAGTCCTTTACCAGAAGGGGCTTTGACGGTCCGACGGCCTGGCAGAAGTGCTGTAGAGGCCTTGAAGGCCCAGGTCTGGCAGTCCCAGCTCCGGCTCATAGGCAGCAGGGGACCGGTCAATCGGCAAGGGGCTCCGCAACTTACGGCTCTGTTGGCAAGGCTTGTTCTTCAGCTCAGCCTCGATCTCAGCGGTCTGGCGTTGGAGAGTCCGTTGGAGAGACTTGCAACTCTCGCTTGCGACCGCCACTGGGGAGTCCCAGTTGGCGTAGACGGTCTCTAAGCTGCCTTGCAGTCATTTGGTCAATTAAAATTTCGGCCATTGCAATTGCAGCCTAGGCAGCACTCACGGCACTCCGTACGATTAAAAAAAATTTCATGCAGCGCGAGAAAGGTGAGGCAGGCTGAGTAAAAGCTAGGTGATATAAACCTCACGGCGGAGGGGTGCAGTGCAGAGGGGGTGGACTTGGGGTGGGTGTTTACAACCAATCAGCAAACGCCGATTGGACACATCATTGTTTATTTCTTACAATATCGCTTACAATAGTCGTTTTTAATCACTGCCTTCAACTTTCCACTTTAACTTTCCAGCGAATTCAACAGCAGCAGCTGGGTCTTCGAGGACAACCAGGAGTCTTGCGCCAATCTCGCCGTTGTCGAAGAGTTCGTTGGAAAGTGCGGCTGCCTGCCGTATCCGCTGCCAATTCCGACAAAGTACATCAACATTCCCGACTGCTTTACTTTGGAGAACTCCAGTTCGGCCGGCATCGACCAGCTGTTGACAACCGAGGCCTGCGCCATCAACTTGTTCAACCAGTTTGAGACGCTCACTGAAACCTTCTGGCGAAGTGCAGGCCGAACTGCGGAAAGCCAAAATACTTGACGCAGCTGGTGAGTCAGGCTTAGTCCAGTTGCCCAAAGTGTATAGGTTTGTTTAGGTAATTATTTTTACTATCGTGCTTTCAAAAATTTGATATGACTTGGCCTTTTCTTAGTAACCCTGTTGATATTCGTAGAGCCTTTGTTTAAAAACTCAGGGTTCTCTGTCAATTTAAAATTCCACATGCATGTCCGGTGCCTAATAATCATAAAAATGGCATACGATCGTATATTAGCCTTTTGTTCTGAACGAAAAGCTCTACGAATATCGATAGAGCTACAAGAAAGGCAAATCATGTCAAAAGATGAACTTCGGGTCTGCTTCCAATATAAAGCAATTACAATTTTTTGTGCTGAAAAAATTAAATCCTCCATTCTCCGTAATGTATTTTTTCGGTAAAACCTGCCTCTTGAGCATCTCCTTCTTCTCAATCTCGTCCTTCTCCTTGAGAATTTACACTTATAACTAGATGATTGATGAATGCTTCGTGTTAAGACTGATCAAAGTAAGAAAGAAATTTTCAGTCAAGAATCGCTTGAGAAGTTTGTTTAACGTCACGAACATCATACAATACGTGTTCGACATTCATTTCAGTGCAAAAGTGCATTCTTGATTTGACTTGGCACCAGGGGGTTCTGGGAATCCGAATCCGGATAGAGCGGGGAGGCGTTGTCGCCCATTCCGCTAACCTCTGGCGACCACGGGCAGCTGGTGCTGCGGTGTCGCGCAGGGAGACCGGTGGTGGCCGGTGTTCGCAGCGCGGTCCCCCTCCCGGTCTCCCTCGCTCGCCGGCTGCCCTTGGTAGCGGATGAGCTGGCAGAGATTCTGCGGGCCTGAAAACGGGTCGAGGTAGATGAGCCTGTCCTGAGTAGAGGCAGGGCATTCTCAGATGAAGTGCTCCGCATTTTCAACAACGGAAAGGCGCTAGGAGGGCGCTAGCACACCTCTCCCTGTGCTTGGTTGTCACCCACTGGTTAAATCCAAGTGGTGACAATTACAAAATGTCTATAAGAAGCTTGTTGCGACAACAGAACCAAATTCGAGTATTTCCAGTTGAGAACAACTAGTGCTTTTGGTGTCAAAAAAATCCCTTTTCTATATATTTTCCATATGCTAAAATCTGGTGGGGATCCAAGCATTAATCACAAAGTTATTC
>NIVC01001668.1:102500-225461 GCA_002269645.1 Macrostomum lignano | reverse complement strand
CAATTGGAAATACAGGGTGTCCCATAAGTAACTTTACAACTTGTTTCGTGAATAACTTTGTGATTAATGCTTGGATCCCACCAGATTTTAGCATAGGAAAATATATAGAAAAGGGATTTTTTTGACACCAAAAGCACTAGTTGTTCTCAACTGGAAATACTCGAATTTTGGTTCTGTTTGCGCAACAAGCTTCTTATAGACATTTTGTAATTGTCACCACTTGGATTTAACCAGTGGGTGACAACCAAGCACAGGGAGAGGTGTGCTAGCGCCTCCTAGCGCCTTTCCGTTGTTGAAAATGCGGAGCACTTCATCTGAGAATGCCCTGCCTCTATTTAGGACAGGCTCATCTACCTCGACCCGTTTTCAGGCCCGAGAATCTCTGCCAGCTCATCCGCTACCCAAGGGCAGCCGGGCGAGCGAGGGAGACCGGGAGGGGGACCGCGCTGCGAACACCGGCACCACCGGTCTCCCTGCGCGACACCGCAGCACCAGCTGCCCGTGGTCGCCAGAGGTTAGCGGAATGGGCGACAACGCCTCCCCGCTCTATCCGGATTCGGATTCCCAGAACCCCCTGTGCCAAGTCAAATCAAGAATGCACTTTTGCACTGAAATGAATGTCGAACACGTATTGTATGATGTTCGTGACGTTAAACAAACTTCTCAAGCGATTCTTGACTGAAAATTTCTTTCTTACTTTGATCAGTCTTAACACGAAGCATTCATCAATCATCTAGTTATAAGTGTAAATTCTCAAGGAGAAGGACGAGATTGAGAAGAGGAGATGCTCAAGAGGCAGGTTTTACCGAAAAATACATTACGGAGAATGGAGGATTTAATTTTTTCAGCACAAAAAAATTGTAATTGCTTTATATTGGAAGCAGACCCGAAGTTCATCTTTTGACATGATTTGCCTTTCTTGTAGCTCTATCGATATTCGTAGAGCTTTTCGTTCAGAACAAAAGGCTAATATACGATCGTATGCCATTTTTATGATTATTAGGCACCGGACATGCATGTGGAATTTTAAATTGACAGAGAACCCTGAGTTTTTAAACAAAGGCTCTACGAATATCAACAGGGTTACTAAGAAAAGGCCAAGTCATATCAAATTTTTGAAAGCACGATAGTAAAAATAATTACCTAAACAAACCTATACACTTTGGGCAACTGGACTAAGCCTGACTCACCAGCTGCGTCAAGTATTTTGGCTTTCCGCAGTTCGGCCTGCACTTCGCCCAGAAGGTTTCAGTGAGCGTCTCAAAACTGGTTGAACAAGTTGATGGCGCAGGCCTCGGTTTGTCAACAGCTGGTCGATGCCGGCCGAACTGGAGTTCTCCAAAGTAAAGCATCGGGAATGTTGATGTACTTTGTCGGAATTGGCAGCGGATACGGCAGGCAGCCGCACTTTCCAACGAACTCTTCGACAACGGCGAGATTGGCGCAAGACTCCTGGTTGTCCTCGAAGACCAGCTGCTGCTGTTGAATTCGCTGGAAAGTTAAAGTGGAAAGTTGAAGGCAGTGATTAAAAACGACTATTGTAAGCGATATTGTAAGAAATAAACAATGATGTGTCCAATCGGCGTTTGTTGTGGTTGTAAACACCCACCCCAAGTCCCCCTCTGCACTGCACCCCTCCGCCGTGAGGTTTATATCACCTAGCTTTTACTCAGCCTGCCTCACCTTTCTCGCGCTGCATGAAATTTTTTTTAATCGTACGGAGTGCCGTGAGTGCTGCCTAGGCTGCAATTGCAATGGCCGAAATTTTAATTGACCAAATGACTGCAAGGCAGCTTAGAGACCGTCTACGCCAACTGGGACTCCCCAGTGGCGGTCGCAAGCGAGAGTTGCAAGTCTCTCCAACGGACTCTCCAACGCCAGACCGCTGAGATCGAGGCTGAGCTGAAGAACAAGCCTTGCCAACAGAGCCGTAAGTTGCGGAGCCCCTTGCCGATTGACCGGTCCCCTGCTGCCTATGAGCCGGAGCTGGGACTGCCAGACCTGGGCCTTCAAGGCCTCTACAGCACTTCTGCCAGGCCGTCGGGACCGTCAAAGCCCCTTCTGGTAAAGGACTTTATCAACCGTGATGGCGAGGAGCCTGCCTCCGGCGAGAAGTCCAGAGTCTGGACTGAGCAGATCTCGGCGGGTCAGTGGGTAGCAGGCAGCAACCGAATCCTGCTGAAACTCCTCGACGAGGTTCCCTGGTCACCGTTAAGGATGGCGCGGTGGATCTTGAACAGCTGAAGGCCTACGTTCGCTACTGTGTGCAGTTCGGCGAGTTTATGCACCAGGGTTTCAGTCAGGCCACCCTCAACTGTTACGATGAAGACTTCAGGATCCTGCAACATCAGTCGAGCGGCAGCTGGGAGCGGGAGTCGCTGCAGCTGCTATCCAAGCACATTCTGGCACCAAAGTCAAGTCAGGGCGGCAACGCGATCTCTGCCGGCCGGGGGCTCAACTGGCAGCGCAGCTGCCCCGGCGGAAGCCAAAGTCGAACCCCCGCTGCCCCCCGGCTGGCCCTGTCCCAAGCCCCTCGAGTCCGTTGTTTTCTCATCCGACCTCGCCACAGCCGCCTGGGAAGCTGAGCTGGCTGACGATCCTGACCGCGAATTCCTGCTGAATGGCATCCGCAACGGCTTCCAACTCACCTGCCCTGACCCGTCAGAAAGAGCCTCAACTATGTCAGAAATCCAGAACTACCTATAAGTCAACAGTTACCGGCAGCTGGTCGAGCAGCAGGTGCGAGAGGAAATCCTTGATGGCCGCTACGTTCAAGTCAGTGACAAACCGGAGGTCATCAGCGCCCTTGGCGCCATTCCGAAGGGCAACAACAAGATTCGACTCACCCACGACTGCTCCAACCCTCCGGGTCTCTCCCTAAACAGCCGATTTTCTTCCGACTACCGAATCAAGTTCGAGACCGTCAGTTACTTCACCGCCAAGCTGCAGCCCGGTTGGTTCATGGCCAAAGTCGACCTCGCCAATGCCTACCGGAGTGTCGGCATCAGCCCGCACGATTTTCGGCTCACCGGCTTGAAGTGGAAATTCAGCGACCAGCGCAGCGATTCGTACATCTGCGACACGCGGCTCCCCTTTGGCGCTGCTGCCTCCGTGGAAGTTTTTCACCGCCTGAGCCAGGCCGTCAAGCGCATGATGCAGAGACGGGGCTTCAACGATATCGGCAGCTATCTCGACGACTTCGCCATAGCAGCCTCCAGCAAGGACGACTGCCAGCTCGCTCTCGACACCCTGCTCAATCTGCTGCGGAAGCTTGGCTTCTCCATCAACTGGAGCAAGGTGGTGGCGCCGTGCACCAGACTGGTCTACCTGGGCGTCCTCATCGACACCGTCAGCGGCCTGCTGGAGCTTCCGAAGGACAAGCTCGACGCCACCAAGTCTCAGCTGCAGTCCGCGCTCTCTCGCAAGCGCATCACCAAGCGCCAACTCCAATCGCTTTGTGGCCGCATCAACTGGGTCTGCCAGGTGGTCCGCATTGGGAGGTGCTTCCTGAGACCACTCCTGCTCGAGCTCAGCGACCTGAAGCAGCAGCGGCACAAACTGCGCGTGCACAATGATCTCCGCGAGATCCAGCTGGTGGGACGCCTGCCTGGCCGCCTCCCCCAGCTGCAAAATCTGGCGTTCCACGGGCCCAGCTGGGCCATCGAGTCCGACGCGTCCAACTGGGGCGGCTGCGGCATCATCCGCGGCCCAGACACCACCAGTTGGCTCATCATGGACTGGCACCGCGACTCAACCACATCAACTTCAAGGAAAGTCTCGCGCCAGTGCTTACGGCCCTGCATTTCCAGCAGCAGCTGCAACTGGGCAGCCAGCTTGTGATCTACTCTAACAGCACCGCCGCAGTCGGCGCCATCAACAAGGGCTCGTCGCCAAATCGGGTCGTCAACTCGGCTCTGCAACAGCTGATGCTCCTCGCTGCGCACCGCGACCTCTCCGTCCAGGCCTTCCACGTCCCTGGGACATTCCAGATCTTCGCTGATAGTGGCAGCCGAGCCGATGACATCAGCGAGCTGACAAACTTCCTGCTCCGGCTCTTTGGCTCTGTTCACGTTGACCTTAGCAACCTTAGAGAGCACACCCTCTCGCCAGCCACCTGCGAATTTCTCGCCCTACAAATCGCCCGCCTCAAGTCCCGAGCGCGAACTTCAGCAAGCGCTACCGCGAGCTCTGCCACCTGGCCTTCGCTGAGACAACCGCGCGCTCTTACCGCTGCCAGATCGACTCCTGGAAGCGGTTCTGCAAGCAGATGCGCATCGACAGCACCAGACCGTCTCTGCAGCAGGTCGCGCACGACATCATCGCGCTGTCCGACCGCCTCTCCTCGCATGCCAGCGTCGGTGCGTACATTAACGCCGCAGACCTGCACTGCAAGCTCCAGACCGGCCGCGGCCTTCCTCGCGACCCCCGCCTCGACCTGCTCCTCCGCGGTGTGCAGCGCAAACTCGCCAAGCCGCCGGTGCGCAAGGCGCCCATCACTCTGGGTGACCTCCTCAAACTGCGAGGAACCCTGCGCCTGCAGCAGCCTCAAGATGCAGCCTTCTGGGCGGCGGCCCTGGTCGGATTCTGGGGCCTCCTGCGCCGCGCCAATCTGTGCTGCTCGAAACCGTTCCCACCAGCCGGCGAGGCGGTCACCTGCGGCGACCTGCAAGTATCACCGGATCTGGCCATCCTGCACATTCGGCGCTCCAAGACGAACCAGTTCCGCCAGCGAGTGCACCGCGTTGTCCTGCGCGCCTCCGGCACGCGCGCAGCACCCGCTCTGCCCGGTGGCAGCGCTGCTTCACCACCTGCGCATCAACCAGCCCGACCGCGCCGCTGCTGCCCACCTCTTCGCCTACCGAAGCAGCGGCGGCCTGACGCCTCTGACCGGCACCCGGTTCTGTCGCCTGTTTCAGCACGTCGTCCACCGTGCCGGCCTGGCAGACCGGTCTCTGTCCCCTCACAGCCTTCGACGCGGCGGCGCCTCGCTGGCGTTCCGCGCCGGTGTGCCGCTGCCGGTCGTCAAGGCCCTGGGCGACTGGCGGAGCTCGGCGGTTGAGGTGTACCTGGGGCTGGAGAAAGGCTTCGACCTCCAGCTGGCGGCTGTTCGCAAACTGTCTCAATGCCTATAATTTTTCGTTTGCCTGCTCTGGGTAGAAGCTTGTGTGCTGTCTGCTTTCTTTTTCCTCTGGCTTGGACTCAAATGCTCTGGTTTCTTTCTTCTCAACTCGTGCACTTTTCTTATTTTGTATTTTATCTTTTTTGCAATGATGACTGTTGTTTTATCGATTAAGTGCTGTTTTAATGACTGCTTATTTTATTTTGCTTGCAAGCGTGACCAGAATTCTGCGTGCCCCCCGTTTTTCTTTCACTATTTTTCCCATCATTTTTCGGATTTTGGACCGTCGCATCCACTCGCACTGTACTCGATACTCGCAAACACTCGCGTCCGTCTTCCCTTCCCTTGGGGTGTGGTGTTTACGTCAAATTGTTAGACAATGAGCTTCGTATTATCGCTTTTGGCGATATTAATGGGAATTTGGACAATCAAAACGGGACGCCATAGACATTCAAGCCAGGCCACAGATCTCACCCTAGTCATGGACTTAAACAGTTCTTTCAGAGTCTACTGAGGGAGGCTTGGCCATAGACTATAACTTTGGACCTTCGATATGGTAAAAAGCGATTCAAAACGGAAATCGGACTGAGATTTTATAGCTCTCTGTCCCTCCCTCTCCTGCTTGCTCGTCTTTGGCCTGAAAGCGATCCCATTCAATGGCGTCACCAATTCCTGTAGCAGATCGCCAGCGGCTCATAGATGCGATTGAACAAGAGCAAGAATCTTCCGGTAACTGGCACTTTCTTCACTTTTAAATATTCCAGTGGCCCGAGATATAAAAAATACATTACATTGGGCAAATTCCCGTTTTGAATGGCTTTTTTTCATTTTGATTGTCCATTTCACACTCTATGGTTGTGTATTCCCAAGCAGCCCGAGTCTGCGGCCTGGCTTGAATGTCTATTGCGTCCCGTTTTGATTGTCCATTTCACACTCTATGGTTGTGTATTCCCAAGCAGCCCGAGTCTGCGGCCTGGCTTGAATGTCTATTGCGTCCCGTTTTGATTGTCCATTTCACACTCTATGGTTGTGTATTCCCAAGCAGCCCGAGTCTGCGGCCTGGCTTGAATGTCTATTGCGTCCCGTTTTGATTGTCCAAATTTCCATTTAGCTTGTCAAAAGCGATATCAATATCATTTGCGAAAAGAAATAATTTGCATTTTCATTTTTTAAACAAATCAACGGAAATACAATCTCACAACATATAAGAAGTAAAACGGCTTTTTACATTTACATGAGCTAAAGTTGCTCAAACTCACAAAAAGTACGGATCCAGCATCGAAAAGCTCTGCTCGTATCTTGGTCGAAGCACGGTCGGGCTCCAGCTGTAGATACTGTAGTTGGTGCTTGACTTCAGAGGGTTGCAAAAACCTCTTGTTGTGTTGTCCGTGTCCTCGAAGTAGCTTATTCGAACAGTGGACCGAGCCCCCGTGTAAATTGGAATGGCATGTGAGGTGCCCGGATAAGCTCCCGGCGGCATCAGGATCAAGTTGAATCCAGCCGGGTCACTCGCTTCTCCGAGATTGTACGGGCCGCCCATGACTGCTCGGACGGCCGTGAAGGTGTCCGGACGCCGGTTCCCCAGGTAGTCGTGATCGTCGGCGAATAGCTTCAGACTGAGCGGACGCAAACCGTGCTGCATCGGCGTCAGGTCTCGAAGGAACGGAGCGCTGTTGAACTTGTAGCAGGCGCCGTAGTAGGGATGGTGCAGCGCAGTGAAGTCAGCCGGTGTGCACTTCTTGTCACCGAAGCTGCAGTCGAGCAGGGTGACGTCCAAGCTCGGACCGACCAGCTTGGAGAGCACGTGAGGTCCGTACTTCTGGTGCAGCAGGCCTGAGATGCACTTCAGCGAAGATGCTGCAATTTGGATTTTCAAAAAGTAAGTTTTTCTACGTACTTTTAGAATATGAGGACCGTGCTGTCCCTTTAAAATAGTCATTAGGAACTCACAGCAGTCGGGCACGCTGCAGCTCTCCATTGTCAGATTCTTGTAGCCTGGCTTCTCAACTAGACACCAAGGCTCTTGGGTCACCTGTCCATCAATGATGAGCTCAGTGATGGGTCGCCAGCCCAGTCCCTTTCTGGGGTCCCTGTACATCACTGCGGCGCTGCGGCAATCGCTTCCAACATTCGCAACAGATTCGGGGTCGGGCAGGAACACGCGGAACTCCATGACCGGATCGAGGTTGCGGAACTGTGTGCTGAGACTGCCGTTAACCAGGGCTTGCCAGGGCTGACAGGTCCTGCCGGATCGTGACGTCCTCACGCTGCCCATGAAAACCGTGTTCACGGATATGTTCGAGTTGAATGATGTGCAGCCGGACAGAGTGTTGTTGGCCTTGTCTGCGTACATCAAGGATATCCGGGTAAAAGACATCTGTTTTTGCGGGAATGCTGCGTCAAGGATCTACATCTGAATTATAGGCATGTCAACTGCAGCATCTGGCAATTTTATTCTTTATAGCTATTTGCGCTAGAAACTATTCCCTCTCAGGCTAGTTGGCATTCAGAATGGGTAAACATTGCCACTGCAATTTCATAGGAAGCCATGCAAGCTTCAGGCAGATTATCCAGTTGGCAACTCACTGCAATACGGCACGCCGCAGTAGTTGATATCCAGTCCGCTGCTGCTGTTAGCGGATCTGTGAAAGCAGAACGGGCCTTGAAAGACTCTGCCAATGGTGTAGCTACTCTGGTCACCGTCGTAGGAGCCTGTGTGATTCGATTGAATTTCTGATCGAGCATTTTCTAACGAACCAAGAACAGAAATTTTAGCTTAAGAACTTGCCTAACACAGCCTTGATCAGCGAGATGTTTACACTGGAGTTGTGCAGACACGAGGAGTGGCTGAGGTCGGGCACCAGGTTGCCAATATAGGATGAAATATTGATCAGGAGCGATCGGGCCTCCGACCAGGTGACGCAGGGCACTCGGACCGGCTGCAGGCTCTGGTTGTAGGCGAGCGCTGTGGTGTAATTTCCTGTGAACTCCTGGCCATTTAGAGAGATCCGACAGCTGTTGAGGAGGTCTGCAGGTATATAGATGCTTGATCTAGTGAAACCCAATATGCTATGGTATTGTGCTCAAAGTAAGGAGACGCAACTCTGTTTAGTAAGTTATTAATAAGTCAAATTTGAAATGTAATGCAGCAGAAAGTAGCATAAGAACTTTGACAAACAACTTGACTTTTTAGGCAAGGTACGGGCTGAGCAGACTTTCCTGAGACCTCTTCTAGTTTGAATAAGACATCGAAAACTTTTTGGGTAGCGCCCGGCAAACTTTATGAAAAATTCACAGTCGGACCTTAACTACTGTTAATCGCATCTGCTGTGACTTAAAATTTCCTGTTCGCTTGAGACCAAAAAACTGTAGCAGAAATTATGCTCCCCTCTGCAGGTAGCCCTGCAAATTTAGTTTTTTAAGCGTCAACAGACCACTCAACAAGCAGTGTGCTCAGCCCATATGGCTCAAGCTGCTCAAACAAGGAAGCGTGCCGAACTGATTGAATCAAATTATTTACTTGGAAAACTAACATTTTACCCACTGTAAATCAGACAATTTTAGCACGATCAGGTGCAATGTTTTTGGTTTTGCAATAAGTGGCAACTTAAATCAAAAGCTACCAATTGACTACATGAGTAAGAATTGTCTTTAAATGATGAATTCTTACTTTCGTGCACCACGAGATCAAATCAACATCTTCAAGATGCATCAATCAAACTGTTAAACTGCCTGAATGAATAGTGTAATGTTCAGTGAAAATGGCATACAATGAACAACCAAAGCACTGCCTCACCCGGTGACATGTTAACCCTGGTAGATAGAATTAGTGACTGCCAGTTAAGCCAAGCAGTGTGGATTCCTAGGCTGACATCCGCCGCACTGTTGTTAATGACGTCACTCTGCAGCTTCAAGTTGTAAGCCGTCACGTTGGTCTCGTACAGGTAGGCGTAGTCGGCCGTCTTCTGGATGGACTTGGTGATGCGGCTGTAGCCTACAGGATTGGCGCTGCACAGGTAGATATCCGGATACTGGAATGGAATCTCCGCAATCAGGCTGGTGGACACCGGGTGGCTCTGGAACTTGAGGACCAGCGTGGCGGTGTGGTAGCAGAGGCCCGCGTAGGCCGCCAGCAGAAACAGCAGCCACAGACCGCTGCCAGTTCGGCCTGAGGAGCCCGCCAGCCGAGAGAACCCGTGAGCAGTGGTGGAATCTGCGAAGCTTAGCAGCGACACCGAGACCGACGCTTTGCGTTCCTCGTCGTTTTCGTCTCGGTTGTCTTGATGGACTTCTTCTTCTTTGCTCATTTTTTTATCAGACATCGCTGCCTCACTGAAGTTTGCAGACTCAGACAGGGGCTCCCTTGCTTTCTTCTATGTTTGTGCTGCAGCAGTCTGGCTCCTGGTACCCGTTTTAAATGCCCTCTCTCTCTGCCGTTGCCCAATTGTTTGAAGAGTTGTCATTGGCAACCGGAATAGTTAATCACTGAGAGAGAAGTTGAAAAGCGACGGCGAACACACTGGGGAAAGGAGAGGTGCATAAATTACAGTTATGATTCTCCCCCCTCCTCTCTTCCTGATAGAATTTTTTCATACCAGCAGGGCCGGTTACTCCTAGGAGCGTCAATAATGGGAGAAGTTGATTTTCATGGAGCACGTACTTCCTCTTCGTCAGGGTGACAATGTCAATTAATTCGTTATGTGCTAATTTTGTCTCTTCATATTTTCAGCATCGATTGTTTATTCTTGGAAAGGCTTCTGATGAGTAGGCATATGGCATCATTTTATTAATAAATCAGCGTTGCGGCTACAATTTGGATGCTACAAGGACTCTTGAGCATCCTTTACTCTGACTCTGGCGAATTGTAATCCATTTGATTCTCCCTGGCTATTGTTGTAGATCGTGGCTTTGGAATGTAGCTGGACTGTTTTACTTTGGACTTTAGCTGATACTAGCTGATACTAGCTGATACTAGCTGATACTAGCCGATACTAGCCGATACTAGCTGATACTAGCTGATACTAGCTGATACTAGCTGATACTAGCTGATACTAGCTGATACTAGCTGATACTAGCTGATACTAGCTGATACTAGCTGATACTAGCTGATACTAGCTGATACTAGCTGATTAACGAGACTAAGCTGATTAGGAACTAGCTATGATACTAAAATAGGATCACATATTTTAGAATTTTTCAAATAGACATTGAACAGCAAGTCTTCAACTACTCAATTCCAAGGCTCAATTTGGCTGGAAAATTCCGTTAGTTGTCGTTAGTTGATAGAAGAGCATTGATAAAATTTATTTTTTCCATCATTTTACCATCATTATGTGTACCCAAAAAGTCCGCTTCATTTTTGACAACTCCTAATCAACACTGAACTCCATCAGCGAATCAGAAACAGACTTCTACCATAGACATTCTGCTAAGCTCCAACACCCAGCCTGTCCCCAACATAGAGCCCGCCAATTTCTACATCAAACGATCACAAAAGTTGCTGTCCTGTATATATGATTTCAAATAGCAGCTAAGAATAATGCATATTTTACTTAGGTCCTTTATAGTTTTCTTAAGCAATTTAAAAAAACGGAAATAAGTGCAATTACAAATTAGGTGCTAATTACAACACGTACAATGTATAAAAAAGTTGAGTTTGATTCATAACTCATATGTCACAAACTTCAATCAAAGAATTAAAGTTTAGCTACTACAATACAAAAGCAAGCTGCCTTTAGGGAAATTTTGTACTGTTGTTGCTTGATTTCACCTTGACGCTCTCGTGCTATTTTCTGAGGGTCATCCGAGGTCGCAGAGGAAAAACCCCGCGGTGTTAAGGCCATAGACAGTAGCTTCTGATGCTCTCAAGCACTGGCAGCAGCTACCCGGTAGAGTCTATGGCCCAAACCCGGGGTTTTCGGGGTCTCGGTATACGGTCGCTAAACTGTGGTTGAAGCGACTTTCGAATTACTCGACGAGTCGCCGATGCTGTCAACTTGTCTTCCTCGAAGCGACCGCAGTGCGGCCCGGTGCAGCAGGCGGCCCACCAGGTCCATCAGCTCGCAGATGGTCAGCACAGAGACGCCGCAGTACAGACCCAGAATGCCGCCCATCTCGGCCAGCAGATTCTCCACCGGATATCCGTCGGCCTGGGCGCTGCCGGACCCGATCGGGTACTCGGCCTCGACCCGGATCCAGGCCAGGTTGCTGCGGGCCGCCTCTCGCATGGCCAGCGACTGGCCGAAGCGCTGCACCGAGCTGGGCTGGATCAGCTGCTCACCCTGCAGGTAGGAGTAGTAGAGCATGGCCAGGCCCTGGTCGGGGCTCACCTGCTTCGGGAAGCCGACCAGCGAAGTGAGCGACTGCAGCGTCGCGTTGTAAGCGGCGTGGGACGCGTAGGGCCACGGCTGAGTCGTCTAGAAGGTTGATGTCGATAAAAATTGATTTGATAAAATCAGCAATGGGTTTTACCGCAGAACCAAAAATCCTGAACGTAGAGTAGATGTAGCATGGACAACTTAAGTAGTTCTTGGGTGTAGCATGGACAAGCTAACTCAGAGAACGGACTTTCGGAAATATGAGCTCGATTGTATATTTGTCTAGCTGATGGATTAACATACGCTCGTAGAATGTGAATTGAATGGCGTGTTATTCTATACAAAAAGCCTGAATCACAGATACTATATAACGAATTATAGTTATTTAGTATCTGTGGCCTGAACAAGACGCAACCACAACTGTAACAATTTGAGTCATAGACGTTAGGGCATATCGTAGTCCAAGCGTATCTAAACGTATCCAAGCCACACGACTTCACTACCAAGCTCTTGAATTATTGTCTTTCGAATTCAATGCCAAGCAACATCGAATGCTCACCAGCTGCACCGAGTAGTGAGGCTTCCGACAGTTGGGCTTGCATGCAGCCCAATGCTTCTCTATGAGCGTCTCCATCTTTGTGAACAGTTTGACGGCGCAGAACTCGCTCAGCTGCAACTTTTCAATACCAGCGGGGTCGGAGCTGTTCAGATAGAAGCAGTCTGGGATGTTTCTGTATTTGGTCGGAATTGGCAACAGGTAGGGCAGACAGTCGCAGTTCCTAATAAATTCGTCGATAACAATGTGGTTGGCGCAAGACTCCTGGTCGCTTACAAACGTCCAGCTATTGTTGAACTCACTGAAATTTTCGTGAGTAAGTTGGAGTTAAAATTTTTGCAAAATTGATAAGAACTGTGTTTCAGATTGAGTCTGACGGATGGTACGAGTGTTTCTTGTCAGAAGTGTGAGTCTGACTCACAAAAAGTAGGGATCTAGTGACGAGAAGTTTTGTTCGTTCCTCGGTCGACGTACAGTCGGGCTCCAGCTGTGGATGCTGTAGTCAATGGTTGACTCAACCGGGTTGCACAGGCCTCTCGTTGTGTGGTCCGTGTTCTCAACAAATTTAATTTGAACCGTTGACTGGGCCCCAGTGTAGATGATGATGGCATTCGGGGAGCTTGGATGCTGTCCCGGCGGCATCACGAACAGCCGAAAACCTGCCGGCTCGCTCACGTCTCCGGTGTTGTACGGGCCGCCCATGACTGCTCGGACGGCCGTGAAGGTGTCCGGACGCCGGTTCCCCAGGTAGTCGTGATCGTCGGCGAACAGCTTCAGGCTGAGCGGACGCAAACCGTGCTGCATCGGCGTCAGGTCTCGAAGGAACGGAGCGCTGTTGAACTTGTAGCAGGCGCCGTAGTAGGGATGGTGCAGCGCAGTGAAGTCAGCCGGTGTGCACTTCTTGTCACCGAAGCTGCAGTCGAGCAGGGTAACGTCCAAGCTCGGACCGACCAGCTTGGAGAGCACGTGAGGTCCGTACTTCTGGTGCAGCAGGCCTGAGATGCACTTCAGCGAGGTTGCTGAAAGGATGTTTGTAAATCAGAATGTTGTTTGTAGACATTCTATGCTAATTTCATATTAGGACGTCAGTCTCAGTTTAGTTTAGCGCTGCTAGTTAAGCAAAGTTAGCCCCGGTTAGTACATAGTGTAGGCAGCGCCTACTATCGTGTGTGTTGGGGTAGTTGTTAGCGGCTACGCCGCGTGACTTTGCTAGCTCTACCCTTGTGCGTACAATATCAAATGTGCATAGTGTGACTTTAGCCACCACCCTGACTCAGCTCAATAATTCAATAAATATACTGATCGCTATTATTCTCGCCTGCAAGCTTTCGGCAACTATCGACTACAACAAGCAGTCTAGCCTTGTTTCACTCACTACACATAGCTGAATAGGCTGCTTGCGTCATTGCTGTAAGACAGGTTTAATAAGTTTAATAAGTCATGCAAGCAGTTTACAGCCCAGCGAGTTAGACATATATCTATACAAAGTACGAGTATACATATGCATAATGTACGAGTATACTTCACTCTCCCCACCTTGCCACGCCTTACTCACAGCAGTCAGGAACAGCGCAGCCCTCAAGCGTGAGGTTTTTATAATTCGGCTTTTCAACCAGACACCAAGACTCATTTTCAACGTCGCTGTCAATGATGAGTTTGTAGATGGACTGCCAGCCCAGGCCACTGCTGGGGTCCTTGAACATCACGACTGCGCTCCGACAGCCGCTGCCAACGCTGGCAACCGAGTCTGGGTCGGGCAGGAACACGCGATACTCGAAGCTGGAGTTCAGATTTTGAAACTCTGCAGCCAGGCTGCCATTCGCCAGGGCCTCCCACGATCGGCACGATTTTCCAGAACGCGACGTCTGCTCTGAGCCCATGTAGGTTGTGCTGATTGAGCTGCCGCTGGTGATGCGAGCTGAGCAGTCGGCAAGATTGTTTTCAGCCTTGCCTGCGGGACGGTTTTACAGTTCATTGAGGAGATGCGGTGTAGGAGCCTTCGAAATATCGTGCGCTAACAGAGCAATTCGAGCATATTTTTGCTCAACCAATATAAAGCCTCAGGGCAGTTGCCTTCCGGCCTGTGCCATGTACCGGGCATTTGATGAACTTAGCTAAAATTTTCAATATGTCTCGATCTTATGGAGTCATTAACTAAAAGGGGACTGTAGCCAAGTGGTTAGAGCGTCTGACTCACGACTTGAAGGTCGGGGGTTCGATTCTTAATCTCACTGGAACACTTAGTGTCCTCGAGCAAGACACTTAACTCTGCATTGCTTCAGTTCACCCAGCTGTAAAATGGGTGCCAGCATTAGCTGGGGTAATTGAGGGTGCGTGTGGCGATCCCCCAGTCCTTGGACTGAACAGCCGTACGCAGCCTTCAGATAGCTGCGGCTGAGCTGTCGGTTGCACATCTGGCCCAATCGGGGCAGGTGTTATCAATTATTTTTTTATTATTAGATAAAATACTTTGCCGTCTGCTGTAACGTTTTTTAATTTTAAAGTTTATTCAAGAATTTATCACAGGGAGCACTATGAAAGTTCCAACTACAATTTAACAGGAAGTGAACTTCACTTTCCACTCCCACATGGCACTTTGGGTAGGTTCTCGTAAGGGATCCTTGGTTTCGCAGTCCTTGATTGTTTCGCGGGCCAGTTTATGGTTTTCTACTCTAAACCGTGACATTGTGTACTTTAATTCTGGATTGAAAATTTCTAGGAACTTTTCAGTTAAGTACCGTTTGAAAGGGTCTGTGAGAATTTTCCGATGGGGGTTTTCCTGCAGCAAGGTTTTACAGTAGGAATTTCAAATCACTAGTCTAGTCTATTTTTAATTTAGACTAGTCTAGTTCTAATCTAGTTCTAGTCTATTCTAGTCTATTTCTACAGTATTTTAGTCTAGTCTAGTCTAGTTCTAATATAGCCTAGTCTATTCTATTCTGGTCTGGATCTAATCTAGTATAATCTATCAGACAGAAGCTCTGTCTGGGTGAAGGCCAGCGACCAACGAAGTCAGAGCTGATGCAGACACATGCGGTAGACGTTCTGATGAAATTTGGAGGCTTGGCAAGGCTGTAATGAGGCGCAGTGCTGATTGGCGCACAGGTTGTATTGAATACACTGGCGCTTATGGGAAAAATCCGACCTTCTGGCAGAATCGTTGAATATCTCGACCGTCTGGAGGGCTGGCGACTTCATTCATGTTTCAGAAGGTGCGCAACAAAAATTCAACCCGTGTTCTAGAATTTTCGATAAATTTTCAGCTCAAAAAAGCACGGAGAACTCACTACAGAACGGCACACCGCAGTAGTTGATGTCCAGTCTGCTGTCGCTACTCCCAGATCTGTGGAAGCAGAACGGACCTTGCACTACTTTGCCAATCGTGTAGTTGCTGTCTAATTTTGGAACACCTACAAATGTTTTAGGCAGAAAGCAATTTTTAGTAATAGTGCATCCTTGGACGTCAGATTAAGAATCATGTTTAAGAAACTGCAATTGCCCAGAACAGTCTTTGTCATCAAAACGTCCAACTTCGAGTTGTACAGGCAGGAAGAGTGATTCAGGTTGGGCACAAAGTTTCCTATGGTGGATGAGATGTTGCTGACGAGCGATCGGGCCTCCGACCAGGTGACGCAGGGCACTCGGATCGGTTGCAGGCTCTGGTTGTAGGTAAGCGCTGTGGTGTAGTTTCCTGTGAACTCTTCCCCTTGCAGAGAGATCCTGCAGCTGTTGAAGAAGTCTGTATTTTTGTGGAAAGTGATTTTTTTGAAAAAAAAACTCCACATTTCGTCAATCTAAGTGACATTTTCACCAACTTTAACTAATCCGAAACTTGACTCAATCCAGCGAAATGGCCATGACCATGAGGTCACTGCTATCATCGAAGCTTCAAATGCTACGTATTCGCACCTGCATACCTTTATATCTTTCCTGACCAAAGAGAGACTAACGCTTTTTCCGTAGGCCAGATGCTGAGTATGACACTTTAAAGAATCAATTCAACCAGTAATGTAATTTTAAAATTCGATGCACCTTTCGACAGATTGACCCTGCTAGACAGAATCTCCGTCTGCCAGTTAAGCCAAGCGGTGTGGATTCCTAGGCTGACATCCGCCGCACTGTTGTTAATGACGTCACTCTGCAGCTTCAAGTTGTAAGCCGTCACGTTGGTCTCGTACAGGTAGGCGTAGTCGGCCGTCTTCTGGATGGACTTGGTGATGCGGCTGTAGCCTACAGGATTGGCGCTGCACAGGTAGATGTCCGGGTACTGGAATGGAACCTCCGCAATCAGGCTGGTGGACACCGGGTGGCTCTGGAACTTGAGGACCAGCGTGGCGGTGTGGTAGCAGAGGCCCGCGTAGGCCGCCAGCAGAAACAGCAGCCACAGGCCGCTGCCAGTTCGACCTGAGGAGCCCGCCAGCCGAGAGAACCCGTGAGCAGTGGTGGAATCTGCGAAGCTCATCAGCGACATCAAAATCGACTTGTCGTTCTTGTCGTCCTTTTCGTCAGTGTCGCCGATGTTGGCTTTTTGAGCTTCCTGCATCTCGGCTGGCTCCGCTGGCCTGACCGATGCTGCTGAGGACTTGCTGGCAGAGTACATTCGCTTGTAGCAACCGGCGCAGCTCCCAGCCTTTTTTAACTTCTCCTTTATCCAACTGCCGAGACTCGTTGCCATTGGAGATCGCAACAAAGGCCACTATCAGTAAGTATACTTTACTGAGGACGTTGGCTAGTTTTTAGCGGAGCTCACAGATACTCAAACAATAGCGGATTATGACCTCTGTGTGGGAAGCAGTATATATATATATTTAGATTGTTGGCCATTTTTCATCGGAGGCAAACAACAACGGTTGAGCCTGGAATAATTAATTTTAACCAAGCGGCCCCATAGCCTACAACTGTAGTCAGTCAGCCTCAGATAGGTAGCTACTGGGAGCAATATTGTCTGACGCAATTACAGCTTTATGGGGAAAACAAAGCAATTTATTTTAAGATAAACTGGTATGAGCACTGTTTACGATGCTGCTCTACTGAACTCAAACTGCTAATATTGATGATTTGTGGGTCTCCCGCAAGGTTTCCTATAGTTTTAGGACAGGGGTCGGCAAGCTTTTTAAAACAAGGGCCAAATAGAGAACCCAGACCAGACTTCGGGTCGGATGAGGGGGAAAGAAGAGAGAAGAGAGAAGAGAGAAGAGAGAAGAGAGAAGAGAGAAGAGAGAAGAGAGAAGAGAGAAGAGAGATAGGAGAAAGTAGAGGTAAGGGTATAAAGGAGAAGAGAGGAGGGATGCAATCGATGAAGTGAGAGGAGAGGAGAGAGAAGAAAGGAGGTAGGAAAGGAAAGAGGAGAGGGAGAAGAGGAGAGAAAGGAGGGAGAGGAGAGAGAGAGAGGGAGGAGAGAGGAAAGAAGAGACACAAGCTTTGAGCGGGCCGGAGTTTGCCGACCCCTGTTTTAGGAGGACATTCCCACAACATCACTGTCACTGTATGTTAACAAGCTGATTCGCCTACTAATAGTAAGCGCTAAGGGTTTTTACATTCACATTGCTGAGAGCGAATGTTTGACCAGAAGCAAGTCAAAGCACTTCCTATTGGTTGGGGGGCGGGGTCCCCACCCGTCCCCAATCGCTCGATGGAGGGGAGGGACGGGGAGACCCGCGACGCAGACCCTGGAACGTCGAGGCGGTTATTATAAAAGCCGCAGTTGCTCCGACAGTCTCTCCCACAGACTGGCAGTCTGAGACCACTCCTGGAGCAATCCGCTTCATCACTCGAGTACGAGAGGGCGGAACCAACCAACCCGCTGTGAGAGCCATGGTTCTACTGGACCAAATCGACTTGGTCGCTTTCAACGGGCGTCAGAATTCGGTGAGTGACGAAGTGTCGCAGAGTAAAGCATGGGTCGGTTGTGTCAATGTATGACGTAACAAATTTAACGCACAAAGACCCGGAGTGACAACTGACACCCTCTCTTTCTCTCTCTTCCCTCCTCCCCTCAGGGGAGGAGGCCAGCTCTGTTCCTCATCAAATATGCCACACGTCGAAATCTAATTATGAGTCCCTCTTCCGCTAACTGTCGCTCTGTGTTTCCTCGGCAGATCCATCTGCGGCCCATCTGTGGCCCGAGGCAAGGCGCTGGTTACGCAATCCGAACAGAGCCATGTTTGCAGTCGGGGGTGGCAGTTTATTTTATTGTCAATTGAAAAAATCCGTTAGCAGTCCAGTTCGTACTGCCATGAGTCAGTATGATTCACAAAGTCAGGTAAAACAGGTTCCAGTCTCCACTTGCCCGGATATTACGTGAAACTCTTGAGCATCTTCAACAGAAAAAAAGAAACAATAGATATGTCGAGCACGGGACTATAGGACTTGAGGTCAAGTTGACTTCTTCAACTGCATCCTTGATCATCCTGAATAGGACTCATTGAGCTGACTATGGCTGCCGCTTTGTTTCACATCCTTTTTGGCGACAGCTGTTGGAGGTCAGATGGAGGTCATTAAACGCAAGTCTTGGTTGTCATAAAAACAGCTTTTTGTGCTTCTATTGCTGAAAACGGGTCGCTGTATGGAGCCACAAACTGCATGGAAAGAAGAAACGAAGAGTTTTAGTGGCGTTCGACAGAAGCCCAACAACACTTGACAGGAATACAAAAGGCAGTTTTCCTTTCACTGTCTCCAGCAGGCCATAAATCGTTGCTTTTTCGCTCTTTTTTGAGCTGTTGAATGAAGGGTCGAGTTGGTCTTGCGTAACTCCGCGTCGATAACTGCAGATGGATAGCAGATGGCTCGCTCCCATGACCTGCACCAGATGAGCACGAGTTGCGTATTGTTCAGGGTTGCCTGCCATTCTGTCTGCCTGTTGAACTCCCATCGACCGTGTCTGCGTAGAAATTCTGCTCCCAGTCCATTGTGGCCCAGCTGCTGAACAGCCCTTGAGAGTGGGCGCTTTGTTAGTTTTGCTTGTGCTTTTTTTCAACTTTTCGCTTCTTGTTATACTTGCACTGGAATGCCTCACTATTCGGGGGGGGGGGCTGTGATAAAGACTCTGAGATCCTTAGCTGCCTTCAGATTAATTGTATCCATGGGCTTCGGAGGACTTCAGCGGGCGACCCCATGCGGTGCACACAGCGGGCGGTGGGCGGGCATCTGCGGAAGTGACAAGAGAAAGCAGCTGAGAGAGAGAGAGAGAGGCTGTTTTTGCTGTCCGCTAAAATCGTGCCTTTTCCTCCTCAATTTGGGAGGGTAGAATATGGAATTTGAATGAGGACAAAGGGGAGAATTGTTGCTGTCGGGCGGGCGGGGCCGCGGTGACTGCTGTTTGACTCTCTGCTGGAATGTTATTCTATCGTTTGATTCCACTTAAGCCCCTACCCAGGGTCGACAGCTTGAAAGCACTAATTAGAAAGTCTATTTTCTGTTTTAATTTTTTCTTAAATTTCAGACTTTTCCTACAAAAGTAACGCCCGGCGCGGTGCTGAGCGCCGCTTGGCAGAAAACTTTCATCTTGCGCCGCGCGGATGCAGCCGTTCAATGGGGCGTCACCCTCGCCGGAGGCCGGCTGCAGGCTGCTGAGCTCTCCAGGATGGTTGGTTGCATCACTGTGGAGCTCTTGGTTCACTCTACTCTTGTCACTCCAGTCTATCCTCTTGTCACTCGAGTGCTTGTTTGTGATTCACTCTAACTCTCTTCCTGAATCTCGTTCTTATCTCTTCCTGAATCTCATTCTAATCACTACCTGAATCTTATTCTTATCTCTTTCTAAATCCCATTCTTCTGTGTTCCTGAATCACATTCTTCTCTCCTCCTGAGTATCATACGTATCTCTTCCTAAATCTCATTTTTATATCTTCCTGAATCTCATTCTTATCACTACCTGAATCTCAATCTTTGCTTTCCTGAATAGTTGTTCCTCCCATAAGCTTTTCCCAGTCCTTGTTCGCTCATAAACTGAATCGCCGACTGGCCTCCCCGTCGCGTTCAGGACTCAACTACCGCCGCTGCCGCGGCCGTTTTCGGCCTGGTGTTTGTTGCCAAGGTGGACCGCGACTCGCCAGCCTGGGCTGCCGGCATGCGACAGGGTGACCTGCTGTTCTGCGTGAGTGGCCGCTTGTCGGGGGCGGATCGGGAGCGTATCGGGAGCGGATTGAAGGCGGATCAGGGCGGATCGAGAGCGGATCTGGGGCGGATCAGGGCGGATCGAGAGCGGATCTGGGGCGGATCGGGAGCGGATCGGGAGCGGATCGGGGCGGATCGGGACGGATTAAGAGCGGATCGGGAGCGGATCGGGGGCGGATCGGGAGCGGATCGGGAGCGGATTGGGAGCGGATCGGGAGCGGATCGGGGGCGGATCGGGAGCGGATCGGGAGCGGATCGGGAGCGGATCGGGAGCGGATCGGGGGCGGATCGGGGCGGATCGAGGTGGATTGATGATAATTTAGGCGAATAATGACGGGTAAACAAAAATGTATCCAAGATATCCTGTAGCAGTTCTACCATCCGATACTTAAGTATTCCTTGCGGTTTTATTCCCTATTTTTATCTCATCCCATAAAATTTTATTTGACTCGGCTTGCTCCATAATCTCATTCATACTGTGGGCTCAACTGTTGCAAAACTCCCATAGCCACTGAAAAGGGAGATGCCGCTTTTAATGGCCCTCTGCAGCTAAACAGAGCTGAGCGGACTGTATAAACAATTTTCTTAGACAGACCGGTTCTGTCCCAGACTCCCGTAGGATGATGATGATGATGCGTCGTTTCCCAGAATCGATGCAAAGCATTGGTTCCAGGTGTCATCAGTCCCAGGACAAAGCCCCATTGGTTAGTCCATGGAGCCAGGCAGTCAGTCATAGATCACCAGAGACCGCCAGTTTACAGGGCCCAGTAGCTGTGTCTCGAATGTGGGGATGTTTATCACTTCCCTAGGAGGCATTGGGAAAATGTTTATATCAACCAAAAACCAGGGTGAAGAGTTCGAAAAAAAATTAATTGAATCCCCTCCTCGCCCGATGCACTGCCGGTCTGTTTGAAGTGAACCGCGGATGTCTGGGATTCAGCCTGGACTGGGAGAAACGAATAACAAAAAATCTAGGTTGTCGTCATTTAAATGGGATTTTCAACTTTATCTCGGTACATTTCAGGGAGCAGGTGGGAAAGCAGGGTGTGAAAGACAGGGGAGAGACTCTCACAGGACAGGGGAGAGACTCTCACAGGACAGGGGAGAGACTCTCACAGGACAGAGAAGAGACTCCCACAGGACAGGCGAGAGACTCTCACAGGACAGGGAAGAGACTCTCACAGGACAGGGGAGATAGAGACTCTCACAGGACAGGGGAGAGACTCTCACAGGACAGGGAAGAGACTCTCACAGGACAGGGGAGATAGAGACTCTCACAGGACAGGGGAGAGACTCTCACAGGACAGGGAAGAGACTCTCACAGGACAGGGGAGAGACTCTCACAGGACAGGGGAGAGACTCTCACAGGACAGGGGAGAGACTCTCACAGGACAGGGGAGAGACTCTCACAGGACAGGGGAGAGACTCTCACAGGACAGGGGAGAGACTCTCACAGGACAGGGGAGATAGAGACTCTCGCAGGACAGGAAGAGACTCTCACAGGACAGGGAAGAGACTCTCACAGGACAGGGAAGAGACTCTCACAGGACAGGAAGAGACTCTCACAGGACAGGGGAGAGACTCTCACAGGACAAGGAAGAGACTCTCACAGGACAGGAAGAGACTCTCATAGGACAGGAAGAGACTCTCACAGGACAGGGGAGGGACTCTCACAGGACAGAGAAGAGACTCTCACAGGACAGGGGAGAGACTCTCACAGGACAAGGAAGAGACTCTCACAGGACAGGAAGAGACTCTCACAGGACAGGAAGAGACTCACAGGACAGGGGAGAGACTCTCACAGGACAGGGGAGAGATTCAGTCATGTCTGGTGCCATGTTTCCTGAAAAAATCTGCCTGGGACTGGACGCACTACGAGAGTTAAATAATCTATTTTCGAATTTTCTAATTCTGCTCAAGTTTCAAGTTTCGCTCCTTGGCTTCCAGTCCAGGCTTTTAGTAGAAAACGAAG
Organism: Macrostomum lignano; assembly: GCA_002269645.1. NCBI lineage: Eukaryota > Metazoa > Platyhelminthes > Macrostomidae > Macrostomum > Macrostomum lignano. The sequence continues at coordinate 203,382 of NIVC01001668.1, read as the reverse complement.
TCCACGACATCATGCCCATAAACTGTACAGCTTCAAACGAGCCCAATGATAATTACACAGTTTTATTATAAATCTTTTTGTCACGCATCCAGCCCAGCCCTCTGCTATTCGGCAGTATTAATAGGCGGCAGAAGTATGACTGACATCGCTTGCTGAAGAAGAACCGCTGCAATGGCCTGGGTGAAAGAAATTCTCTGCATTCCATTCGCTCCAGGCCGCGGCAGAGTCCGCAATGTCCCTCCAACCCTCTTAGCAATGCGCTGACAGTCGCAAGCGTGTGAAGCCATCAACTAAAGCAGCCCGGCTGTGCAAGCTAACTAATAGATAGATATATGGCCTAAACAAAAAGGGCCTTGGCTTTTGACCCGGCAGCTGCCCGAGCTGCAGAGGAACAGCCCAATTGCAGGGAAAGATGCTGGGGGAAGGGACCGCCGCCGATTCTCTTTGATGTTTGCCGCCGAGGCTTGGGCGGCAGCGGAGGACTATCACGCATCACAGAGGATGCCGCCTCCTCCGTCGGGTCAAAAAGACACGCAGAGTCGCACACCCCGATAATCCCAAATCCGCGGGCCATCTGTGCCCCCTCCTTTCGAAAGGCCAGTTTTGGGAACAACCGCTATCCCCTCCCTTTCCACCGCGATAAAGAGCTGAAAGATGACATGACACCCCCAGGAGAGAGGTTGAGGGCCTGGGTAATAATGCCCTCGTAAAACTCGGTTTAAGAAGCAAAGCTAACATCGATAGGTCCGCTAAGGTTGTTTAGCAGCATAATCGTAAAATTAAAGCCTAACAAATGAGGGCCTAGTGTTGCTGGGTAGTAGTAATTTGGCCTCGGGATTTATTGCCTCAGAATTATCCCATTATCCATTGATAACAGGGCCAAGTCAGCTACCGACAGATTATTGAAGATTCAGTTGAGTTTGTTCTGTGAGAGTCTCTTCCCTGTCCAGTGAGTCTCTCCCCTGTCCTTTCAGAGTCTCTTCCCTGTCCAGTGAGAGTCTCTTCCCTGTCCTGTGAGAGTCTCTATCTCCCCTGTCCTGTGAGAGTCTCTTCCCTGTCCTGTGAGAGTCTCTATCTCCCCTGTCCTGTGAGATTCTCTCCCCTGTCCTGTGAGAGTCTCTCCCCTGTCCTTTCAGAGTCTCTCCCCTGTCCTGTGAGAGTCTCTCCCCTGTCCTGTGAGAGTCTCTATCTCCCCTGTCCTGTGAGAGTCTCTTCCCTGTCCTGCGAGAGTCTCTATCTCCCCTGTCCTGTGAGATTCTCTCCCCTGTCCTGTGAGAGTCTCTCCCCTGTCCTTTCAGAGTCTCTCCCCTGTCCTGTGAGAGTCTCTCCCCTGTCCTGTGAGAGTCTCCCCTGTCCTGTGAGAGTCTCTCCCCTGTCCTGTGAGAGTCTCTCCCCTGTCCTGTGAGAGTCTCTTCCCTGTCCTGTGAGAGTCTCTTCCCTGTCCTGTGAGAGTCTCTCCCCTGTCCTGTGAGATTCTCTCCCCTGTCCTTTGAGAGTCTCTCCCCTGTCCTTTCAGAGTCTCTCCCCTGTCCTGTGAGAGTCTCTCCCCTGTCCTGTGAGAGTCTCTTCCCTGTCCTGTGAGAGTCTCTTCCCTGTCCTGTGAGAGTCTCTCCCCTGTCCTGTGAGATTCTCTCCCCTGTCCTGTGAGAGTCTCTCCCCTGTCCTTTCAGAGTCTCTCCCCTGTCCTGTGAGAGTCTCTCCCCTGTCCTGTGAGAGTCTCTTCCCTGTCCTGTGAGAGTCTCTTCCCTGTCCTGTGAGAGTCTCTCCCCTGTCCTGTGAGATTCTCTCCCCTGTCCTGTGAGAGTCTCTCCCCTGTCCTTTCAGAGTCTCTCCCCTGTCCGCCTGTCCCGTGAGTGTCTCCCCTGTCTTGTGAGAGTCTCTCCCCTGTCCTGTGAGAGTCTCTCCCTGTCCTGTGAGAGTCTCTCCCTGTCCCGTGAGAGTCTATTTCTCCTGTCCCGTGAGAGTCTATCTCTCCTGTCCCGTGAGAGTCTCTATCTCTCCTGTCCTGTGAGTCTCTCCCCTGTCCTGTGAGATTCTCTTCTCTGGGAATATTTTCCTTTGAGAATGGCAGCTCAGCGTTCATTAGACGCTAGCATTGCACTTTTTCTCTCAACCATTGGGCTGCAGTCCACAGTGCCAATGAGCTAGCCCTCTCTGCTCAGTCACTCCTTCTGTTTCATAAGCGGCTGTGCATTCAGACAGCATTTAGGGCTGGGTGAGTGGGTTGGTTGGTGAGCGGCTCCTCACCTGTCAATCAAAATCGTCACTCAGGGCGTGGCCTTAGCTGACTGTACGCGCTGAGCTGCACTGCGGAAGGAATGTCCGGTTTTCTGAGCTTGAGTAGCCAAGACTGAGGAAGCGGGTGACAAATAGCCAGTCACATGCTGCCAGAGTTGAATTTGCTATGCTCAGGAAATTGAATCTGAAGGTCCATGCCCTGTTGTTGTTGCTCATTTATAATACAGGCTTAACCAGAATGTAGATGAGGCAGCTGAGATCGGCTCCCAGCTCTTTGCCTTCTTTTTAGTCCGTTTCTTTACCGGAAAATCCCCAATGTTCCCGCGGGATGATCCTGCCTTCGACTATAGGGAAGGATTTTAAGGCTCACTTCCCCGATAATGTTATGCGTGAGTCAGTGCAGCTCGAGGGCAGGCCTGTCGAGTAATGACTCTGAGATGGAAGAGGGAAGCTCAGCCGCCCGCAGTTTGGGAAGATCCTCGATAACCGGAGGCCATTCCCGGATGCAAAAAATTCTAATTCAACTTTTCAAATGATCTCCCTCTCTGTCTGTGCTATTAGGTTCAGTTCAAGGACTTTTGGGCTCGCAGCGAGTTTCCATTAAAGGAGAAATTTCCTGTAGGATTCAGGGAGCCGAAAGAATTCCCGAGAAATTTATGTTCAATTGAATAAGTCTGTCTGGCCAGAGCTCATCGGGTTCGGTTCGCTTTGGATCGATTCAGTGAATCAGCTAGCTAATAACGGGCTCGGGGACTTCGGCAACTCAAGATGAGTCACTGCATGCCCCTCCCCCCTAAGCTCACCCCCCCTGCGAGAGAAGTTCGCCCGTCAGAAGAAATTTCTGGAGGCAAAATTTCTCTAAATCAGTCAGTCAGTCAGTCAGTCTGTCTGCCCCGCTTCGGAATCAGCAAAGCGCCCCGTTTCCGATTTTTTGTTGGTTTTTCATTTGGAAAGAAATACTTGCCACGGTCGATTAAGCTACTGACTAATCTGGTGTGCAGTAGTAAGTAAAGCAAGTTAAGCCATAAAATATACTGATGTAAAGATTGCAGAAAACTGTCAGAACTACACGAGGAAGGCCTGATGCAGCCAATGAAAAACTGAAGCTGATAGAATGGGTCGGGCATATAACTGGGGTGGGGGTCGATGAACAACTTACTTCTAGAAGGCTTGTTGCAGCAAAACAGAATATCGAAGTTGGCATGTAGACTAGTCACTTTATTCCTGCTAAGTCCAGTTCCGACATAGAATAATCACCGGAAATAATGTCCGAAATTTCAAGCAATTAAAAGAGGCTTCATCTTTGATTTCGACAGCGCAGCTCTCGGTTCGATCAGCCATCTGAAATTGATAATTTAACAATTTCAAGCACACAATGGACTTCATAATTCTAAAGGTAATATTTTATTTATTTTAGATCAGATGCTGCTGCTTCGCTCAGGACCAAATCACAACCAGAAGCAAATAAACAGCATTCTTTTTTTCTAGGAGATCTCTTTTTGAAGGCCCGGATTTTCCAAAACTCAGACTGACAAGTTTTAGAAATTTGAGTCCCATCTCATTCAAGATGATTGTAGCTGAATCCTATCTCATCCAAGATGATAGTTGAGTCCCATCTCATTCACGATGATTGTAGCTGAGTCCCATCTCATCCAAGATGATAGTTGAGTCCCATCTCATTCACGATGATTGTAGCTGAATCCTATCTCATCCAAGATGATAGTTGAGTCCCATCTCATTCAAGATGATTGTAGCTGAATCCTATCTCATCCAAGATGATAGTTGAGTCCCATCTCATTCAAGATTATTGTAGCTGAATCCTATCTCATCCAAGATGATAGTTGAGTCCCATCTCATTCACGATGATTGTAGCTGAATCATCTCATCCAAGATGATAGTTGAGTCCCATCTCATTCAAGATGATTGTAGCTGAATCCTATCTCATCCAAGATGATAGTTGAGTCCCATCTCATTCACGATGATTGTAGCTGAATCCTATCTCATCCAAGATGATAGTTGAGTCCCATCTCATTCACGATGATTGTAGCTGAATCCTATATCATCCAAGATGATAGTTGAGTCCCATCTCATTCACGATGATTGTAGCTGAGTCCCATCTCATCCAAGATGATAGTTGAGTCCCATCTCATTCACGATGATTGTAGCTGAATCCTATCTCATCCAAGATGATAGTTGAGTCCCATCTCATTCAAGATGATTGTAGCTGAGTCCTATCTCATCCAAGATGATAGTTGAGTCCCATCTCATTCACGATGATTGTAGCTGAATCCTATCTCATCCAAGATGATAGTTGAGTCCCATCTCATTCACGATGATTGTAGCTGAATCCTATATCATCCAAGATGATAGTTGAGTCCCATTACATCCAAGATGATAGTAGTTGAGTCCCATTTCTTCCAAAATGATAGTAGTTGAGTCCCATTACATCCAAGATGATAGTAGTTGAGTCCCATTACATCCAAGATGATAGTAGTTGAGTCCCATTTCTTCCAAAATGATAGTAGTTGAGTCCCATTACATCCAAGATGATAGTAGTTGAGTCCCATTTCTTCCAAAATGATAGTAGTTGAGTCCCATCTCATTCAAGATGATTGTAGCTGAGTCCTATCTCATCCAAAATGATAGTTGAGTCCCATCTCATTCAAGATGATAGTAGTTGAGTTCCATCTCATCCAAAATGATAGTAGCTCAGTCCCATCTCATCCAAAATGATAGTACGAGCGTAGTTGAGTCCCATCTCATCCAAGATGATAGTAGTTGAGTCCCATCTCATCCAAGATGATAGTAGTTGAGTCCCATCTCATCCAAGATGATAGTAGTTGAGTCCCATCTCATCCAAGATGATAGTAGTTGAGTCCCATCTCATCCAAGATGATAGTAGTTGAGTCCCATCTCATCCAAGATGATAGTAGTTGAGTCCCATCTCCTCCAAGATGATAGTAGCAGAGTCCCATCTCATCCAAGCACCAAGAAGAGTGTAAGAGTTATGGTAAGGCCACGGCTTAAAGGGAGGCTTTGATGTCAAAGCTCACAGGGAAATGCTGATATCTTAGGCTGGATAGCTGTCTTTCAGAGCTGATGCTGAAGTTAAAATTAAATAATATTTATTCTCTCATTTATTACCCCCACCCACGGGGGGCGCAGATTGCTAGTCCTATATACTAAAATTTTAGTTGTCTATATATACTTATATACTATATTACACAATATATTTAAATTGCAATTGTAATCTGCTGGATTACTTTTGAAACAGTAAATATTGAGAAGACCCATGCATAGGCGAAATTGACCCCACAATCCCAATGGTCTCGCCCTCACCGGTGCGTCCATGACTCACACTCAATATGAGCTCAGCGCCAATTGGTGCATAGCGGCTTGTTGTTTAAGCTCGCGCGCGACCGCATCCCGGACAGAGCATGACTTGAGCAATCTCTTGTAACAGCGGCCGAGTCAACTGAGCAAATCCTGTAGTAGTTGAGCAACTATTCGATTCGAACTGTAGGAGCACAGCTGTTCCAGCCCGCTTGGCCGCCTCTTTCGATCCAATCAGTTACGTAATTCGATTCAATCGACGTAGCATGCCCTATCCTATGCAGCTGAAGCTATGGCAGAAGAGGGGGCGGAGACACAGGCCCGGCTGCAGTTGCTGGGCCTGGGCCTGAGTGAACTCAGCTGACCTTTATTTTGATTCATTTCTTTTACGACTACACATGAATGTTAAATTAATTAGAATACAGAGCTTAAATAGATAGATAGATAGATAGATAGATAGATAGATAGATAGATAGATAGATAGATAGATAGATAGATAGATAGATAGATAGATAGATAGATAGATAGATAGATAGATAGATAGGTAGATAGATAGATAGATAGATAGATAGATAGATAGATAGATAGATAGATGGACAGCTACCGCAGCTGTCGCGATTCCTCAGCAGACTGGCGCGATGAATTTAGCTGTCAAGCCAGCCACAGTCCTCAGACCACCCGAACATCCCCAATAAGTTCACCAAGCCGCCGAATTGTTAAATTTAATCTACGAGCCGCGTCGGCCGCTCCCTCATCAACTGTCTATGGCCGCAAGCCAGCGGAGGGAAGGCAAAGAATCTGCGGGCTACAGTCTGCTACACCGCTAGGCCCCCAGCGGTCGGCTTCATTATCGCCAGGACCGCCCGTTCGCTTCTGCAGAAATCCAGCTACCTTCCTCCCTCCGTAGTAATTACTAGCGCTGCTATCCTCTAGAGGCTGTCGGGGGGGGGGCATTTTTCCAGCAATAGCTAGCAGAAATTCTGCAGTCCCCCCCCCTCATCCACCATCACCTGCCAGCCTGTAGCCGGGAGAGAGGCGGCGGTAAACAGAAAAAGTGCGGGCCTCGGGTAGGGGGCTGTGGGACCAGTCGGAGCGGATAGCGAATTCTCCGGACGATTCCGGGGCCTTCGTCGGGTAAATTTCCGCAGAAGATTTAAACTTATCTCCCCACCATGCAGTGCTGCGGACGGCCCAGACTAGAGAGTTGCGGCACCTTCCCTTAGCAGTCCCTGGAATCTGTATTCGTGTAGTCCAGAGTGACTGTACTGGCAGATAGGCAAGTTACAGGTGGGCCGAGTTCAATGATGCAGCATAGCCCAGATCGAATATTAGCTACAGTATCTGCGGGGAGCAAGTGCGATTCTCTCTGTTCTTCCTGGCAGATGGGCGCATTCCCACACCATAACTTGTAATTCTTTCCCCTATCCCGCTGGCAGGCAGGTGGATCGATATTGACTAGGCAGAGGCCCTCCTTGCCGGCCCCTGTGAAAGCAGTTTTTTTCGCCGTGTCAGCCCCGATGGCATGGCTGTGCCGCCCAGCCCCACTGATTACGTAACAATGCTTGCACACCCGCTCGAACAAGCGGTCCCTCTAGTCAGCCAGCCAGTCAGTCAGGCAGGCAGGCAAGCCCCCCCTCAAGATTCTTCAAAGGCGATGCCGCCTCCACCTTTGCATGGGGGGGGGTTCGCATATACAATGAATACGTTTTATTCTTCATCATACTTGGCTAAACTTTGCCTCTACACTCGGTTGCACCATGGATGTGTAATGTTGTTTGCGGCTACAGTAGAAGTTTGAATTAAAGCAAAAATTTAATGAGATTTGTCTGTTTGATCTCTTGTATAACAGTATCTAATGGCCTGTCCGGTATCTCTGGCAGATCTGTTGATTTATGTTAGATAATCTGTTGACTTATCAAGATTGTAAATTATATAGTTTATGTTTTCAGATAACAGTAACAAACACTAAGTGCAGAGGTGAGTTTTTTGGGGTTCCAGAGGGAACGAAAAATCAAATTGAGTTCCCGAGTGATAGGAACAAAATTCGAGCACACAGGAGAGTTCATTAGGGTACCAAGAGTGACAAACAATCACAGGAGAGTTCATTAGGGTTCCAGAGTGACAAACAATTGCAGGAGAGTTCATTAGGGTTCCAGAGTGACAAACAATTACAGAAGAGTTCATGAGGGTTCCAGAGTGACAAATAATTTCAGGAGAGTTCATTAGGGTTCCAGAGTGACAAACAATTGCAGGAGAGTTCATGAGGGTTCCAGAGTGACAAATAATTACAGGAGAGTTCATGAGGGTTCCAGAGTGACAAAAAATCACAGGAGAGTTCATTAGGGTTCCAGTGTGACAAATAATTACAGGAGAGTTCATTAGGGTTCCAAGAGTGACAAAAAATCACAGGAGAGTTCATTAGGGTTCCAGAGTGACAAATAATTACAGGAGAGTTCATTAGGGTTCCAAGAGTGACAAAAAATCACAGGAGAGTTCATTAGGGTTCCAGAGTGACAAACAATTGCAGGAGAGTTCATTAGGGTTCCAGAGTGACAAACAATTGCAGGAGAGTTCATTAGGGTACCAAGAGTGACAAACAATCACAGGAGAGTTCATTAGGGTTCCAGAGTGACAAACAATTGCAGGAGAGTTCATTAGGGTTCCAGAGTGACAAACAATTGCAGGAGAGTTCATTAGGGTTCCAGAGTGACAAACAATTGCAGGAGAGTTCATTAGGGTTCCAGAGTGACAAACAATTGTAGGAGAGTTCATTAGGGTTCCAGAGTGACAAACAATTGTAGGAGAGTTCATTAGGGTACCAAGAGTGACAAACAATCACAGGAGAGTTCATTAGGGTTCCAGAGTGACAAACAATTGCAGGAGAGTTCATTAGGGTTCCAGAGTGACAAACAATTGCAGGAGAGTTCATTAGGGTTCCAGAGTGACAAACAATCACAGGAGAGTTCATGAGGGTTCCAGAGTGACAAATAATTGCAGGAGAGTTCATTAGGGTTCCAGAGTGACAAACAATTGCAGGAGAGTTCATTAGGGTTCCAGAGTGACAAATAATTACAGGAGAGTTCATGAGGGTTCCAGAGTGACAAAAAATCACAGGAGAGTTCATTAGGGTTCCAGTGTGACAAATAATTACAGGAGAGTTCATTAGGGTTCCAAGAGTGACAAAAAATCACAGGAGAGTTCAGTAGGGTTCCAGAGTGACAAATAATTACAGGAGAGTTCATTAGGGTTCCAAGAGTGACAAACAATCACAGGAGAGTTCATTAGGGTTCCAGAGTGACAAACAATCACAGGAGAGTTCATTAGGGTTCCAGAGTGACAAACAATTGCAGGAGAGTTCATTAGGGTACCAAGAGTGACAAACAATTACAGGAGAGTTCATTAGGGTTCCAGAGTGACAAACAATTGCAGGAGAGTTCATTAGGGTTCCAGAGTGACAAACAATTGCAGGAGAGTTCATTAGGGTTCCAGAGTGACAAACAATTGCAGGAGAGTTCATTAGGGTACCAAGAGTGACAAACAATCACAGGAGAGTTCATTAGGGTTCCAGAGTGACAAATAATTACAGGAGAGTTCATTAGGGTTCCAAGAGTGACAAATAATTACAGGAAGTTCATTAGGGTTCCAAGAGTGACAAACAATCACAGGAGAGTTCATTAGGGTTCCAGAGTGACAAACAATTGCAGGAGAGTTCATTAGGGTTCCAGAGTGACAAACAATTGCAGGAGAGTTCATTAGGGTACCAAGAGTGACAAACAATCACAGGAGAGTTCATTAGGGTTCCAGAGTGACAAACAATTGCAGGAGAGTTCATTAGGGTACCAAGAGTGACAAACAATCACAGGAGAGTTCATTAGGGTTCCAGAGTGACAAACAATTGTAGGAGAGTTCATTAGGGTTCCAGAGTGACAAACAATTGCAGGAGAGTTCATTAGGGTTCCAGAGTGACAAACAATCACAGGAGAGTTCATTAGGGTTCCAGAGTGACAAATAATCACAGGAGAGTTTATTAGGGTTCCAGAGTGACAAATAATCACAGGAGAGTTTATTAGAGTTCCAGAGTGACAAAATTTAGAATCGAAGCCGACTTTTTCTTTGCCAATCGGAAGCAGATCCCGATGAGACTCAGCATCCCATTTGATCCCATCATCAAATGAGTTTCAAAATCTTCGCTCCCACCCCAGGTGAACGGGCAAGACTTGAGCAATGCAACTCACGAGGAGGCCGTCGAGGCGTTCCGTTGCGCTCGCGAGCCAATCATCGTGCAGGTCGTTCGACAGCCAGACAGCCCCCACCAGCAGCACCAACGCCAGCACCAACAGCAAGCGGTTCAGCAGCCCCTGCGGATTCCGCCGCCTCCGTTGAAGCCTCTACCGCAGGTGCCAACCGGGCCCTCCAGGAACTCGCCAACGCCACCGCCGCCTTCAGTCGCCGCCGCCAAGAAGACGTCGCCGGTGCAACGCCGAGGCTCGGGGTCGGGATCGCGCGTGTCGCCGAGCTTCCAGGACAGCGGCAGCAGCTTTGCTGGCAGCGAAGGAGGCGGATGGCGCTGCCCCACCGTGGCACCTCCACCACCGCCGCCGCCGCCGCCGCCACCGCCGCCACTGCCACAGGCTGTCATGCAACCAGAATTTCATTACCATCACCAAGGCTTCCTTCCTGTCGCAGCCGCAGGCGGCAGTAGTAATGGGTTGTGAGTATACTGAAATCATACTGAAACCATACTGAAATCCCAACCAGATCCTATACTGAAATCCCAACCAGATCCCATACTGAAATCCCAATCAGATCCTATACTGAAATCCCAACCAGATCCCATTCTGAAATCCCAATCAGATCCCATTCTGAAATCCAAATCAGATCCTATACTAAAATCCCAACCAGATCCCATACTGAAATCCCAATGAGATCCCATACTGAAATCCCAACCAGATCCCATACTGAAATCCCAACCAGATCCCATTCTGAAATCCCAACCAGATCCTATACTGAAATCCCAATCAGATCCCATACTGAAATCCCAACCAGATCCCATACTGAAATCCCAATCAGATCCCATTCTGAAATCCCAATCAGATCCTATACTGAAATCCCAACCAGATCCCATTCTGAAATCCCAATCAGATCCCATTCTGAAATCCCAATCAGATCCCATACTGAAATCCCAATCAGATCCCATACTGAAATCCCAATCAGATCCCATACTGAAATCCCAATTTGATCCTATACTGAAATCCCACCTCCCTTCGTCCAGTTGCCAGCTGCAGCGGCCGGGCACCCGTCAGCCGCTCTGCCTGTCCGGCAGTCAGGACCTGGTGCTCACAGATCTCGAGTGCGGAGCCATCAACGCGGCGTTCGATGACAATTTCTACAATGCCGTGGACGAGTTTGACTATGAGGTTCGAGCGGGCTGGGGGTGGAAACTTGTTAGGGGCATCCTGAGAGTGCGTGTTCTTTCCTTTTGGTCCTTCATTCAGATATGACTCTGATCGCTAATCCAGGTGTCACTCCGATACCTAATCCAGGTGTCACTCCGATCCCTAATCCAAGTGTCACTCTGATCCCTGATCCAGGTGTCACTCCGATATCTAAATCCATGTATCACTTTAGTCACTAATCTAGGTGTCACTCATATGCCTAATCCAGGTGTCACCCAGTTTTTACCTCTCAATTCTTACTCAGATGTCTATGGGTTTTTCTTCAAGCACTTTTTTGCAAATGTTTCCCGTTATTAATTTGGAAACTGCACTCGCACACCTGGAATGCAAATTCCATTGCTTGGCTGGCAGTGACAGGTATTTCCTTCCTGTGACCTGAGGTTGCACTTGCCGAATCTCTACTCGATGACATCCCGCCGTGGTGTTGTTACCTCAGATCCCAATGTTCACCATCAATTTGACCCCCCTCCCCCCCCCAACGGTCGGGAGATCGGAAACTTTGACAAAAAAGAAAGCCACAATAAACACGCTGGCAGAAGACCTGAAAGCAGCAGAAAAGCGAGTTAATAAGGACAGCAGATCGGTCGCAGGAGATAGCGACGACCTGCTGCGAGGAACCTGTTGTTGCATGGGTTGTTAAGCAAACCAGCCATCCAGTGCCTGTGCACTTTACCGACCTTTCGTCGGCATAGGACACGCCGGCTGAGGCTGAATGCGGTGAAGATCCGCCTCGGTGCCGATGCCATCAATCAAATGTCAGCTGCCCGAATGCCCAGGCGAGGGGGGGTTGAGATTGGAGAGAAGGGAGAGATTGGAGGAGGGGGGAGGCTAGCGGAGGGATAACTGCTAGTTCAACTCTGATTAGTGAAAAATAACTGAATAGAAATTGCTACGCTTGCCTTCCTAAGTTCATGCGGTGCCGTAGTTGGCGCACCTGCACCGCGTTACTGGCGTTGTTCTGGCGTGGAGGCTGTTTCGCATTCTTTGTTCGCTTTCGCTGCAGCTCTGTGGAATGCAGAAGAGGAGACGGAGCGAGTGGAGGCTGGAGCTAGCGTGTTTATGCAGATCTACAGCATCTGGGCCACTTACTTATTGCTAGATACCCTTGAAATTAACGGCCAATGGCTCTATGGGAAGCAATGGGTGGACTGGACTGGAATTCCCAGATTTCACTTTGGACAGCAGGTTGCTAGAAGTGTTGCGAAATGTCAAGGGCGAACTGCCTCGTCAACTGCGTGGGCATTTGCGTTGTTGTCCAGTCAGTAGTCCCGTCTTCATCTGCTGGCAGACTCACTGATTCGCCTTTTCCAACGGATGAAGTTTTATGTAGCCTGCTTCTACGCAAAGCACTTTTCGCTTTTATGAGCCTTTTTCTGTAGTTTGTCTGTCCAAATTAATCGTCATTTGATGGATGAACAAACTGATGCCATAGATGGGTCTGTAGATGAACAAACTGATGCCATCGATGGGTCTGTAGATGAATGAACTGATGCCATAGAGATGGGTCTGTAGATGCCTGATGCCATAGATGGGTCTGTAGATGAATAAACTGATGCCATAGATGTGTCTGTAGATGAACAAACTGATGCCATAGATGGGTCTGTAGATGAACAAACTGATGCCATAGATGGGTCTGTAGATGAACAAACTGATGCCATAGATGGGTCTGTAGATGAATGAACTGATGCCATAGATGGGTCTGTAGATGAATGAACTGATGCCATAGATGGGTCTGTAGATGAATGAACTGATGCCATAGATGGGTCTGTAGATGAATGAACTGATGCCATAGATGGGTCTGTAGATGAATGAACTGATGCCATAGATGGGTCTGTAGATGAATGAACTGATGCCATCGATGGGTCTGTAGATGAATGAACTGATGCCATCGATGGGTCTGTAGATGAACAAACTGATGCCATCGATGGGTCTGTAGATGAATGAACTGATGCCATATAGATGGGTCTGTAGATGAATGAACTGATGCCATATAGATGGGTCTGTAGATGAATGAACTGATGCCATATAGATGGGTCTGTAGATGAATGAACTGATGCCATATAGATGGGTCTGTAGATGAATGAACTGATGCCATATAGATGGGTCTGTAGATGAATGAACTGATGCCATATAGATGGGTCTGTAGATGAATGAACTGATGCCATATAGATGGGTCTGTAGATGAATGAACTGATGCCATATAGATGGGTCTGTAGATGAATGAACTGATGCCATATAGATGGGTCTGTAGATGAATGAACTGATGCCATATAGATGGGTCTGTAGATGAATGAACTGATGCCATATAGATGGGTCTGTAGATGAATGAACTGATGCCATATAGATGGGTCTGTAGATGAATGAACTGATGCCATATAGATGGGTCTGTAGATGAATGAACTGATGCCATATAGATGGGTCTGTAGATGAATGAACTGATGCCATATAGATGGGTCTGTAGATGAATGAACTGATGCCATATAGATGGGTCTGTAGATGAATGAACTGATGCCATATAGATGGGTCTGTAGATGAATGAACTGATGCCATATAGATGGGTCTGTAGATGAATGAACTGATGCCATATAGATGGGTCTGTAGATGAATGAACTGATGCCATATAGATGGGTCTGTAGATGAATGAACTGATGCCATATAGATGGGTCTGTAGATGAATGAACTGATGCCATATAGATGGGTCTGTAGATGAATGAACTGATGCCATATAGATGGGTCTGTAGATGAACAAACTGATGCCATCGATGGATCTGTAGATGAACAAACTGATGCCATCGATGGATCTGTAGATGAACAAACTGATGCCATAGATGGATCTGTAGATGAACAAACTGATGCCATCGATGGATCTGTAGATGAACAAACTGATGCCATAGATGGATCTGTAGATGAACAAACTGATGCCATAGATGGATCTGTAGATGAACAAACTGATGCCATATAGATGGGTCTGTAGATGAATGAATTGATGCCATCGATGGGTCTGTAGATGAATGAACTGATGCCATAGATGAGTCTGTAGATGGATAAACTGATGCCATATAGATGGGTCTGTAGATGAATGAACTGATGCCATAGATGGGTCTGTAGATGAATTAACTGATGCCATAGATGGATCTGTAGATGAACAAACTGATGCCATAGATGGATCTGTAGATGAAAACTGATGCCATAGATGGCTCTGTAGATGAATGAACTGATGCCATAGATGGATCTGTAGATGAACAAACTGATGCCATAGATGGATCTGTAGATGAACAAACTGATGCCATAGATGGATCTGTAGATGAACAAACTGATGCCATAGATGGCTCTGTAGATGAATGAACTGATGCCATAGATGGATCTAAAGATGAACAAACTGATGCCATAGATGGATCTGTAGATGAACAAACTGATGCCATAGATGGATCTAAAGATGAACAAACTGATGCCATAGATGGATCTGTAGATGAACAAACTGATGCCATAGATGGATCTAAAGATGAACAAACTGATGCCATCGATGGATCTGTAGATGGATAAACTGATGCCATAGATGGGTCTGTAGATGAATTAACTGATGCCATCGATGGATCTGTAGATGACCAAACTGATGCCATAGATGGGTCTGTAGATGGATAAACTGATGCCATAGATGGGTCTGTAGATGAATTAACTGATGCCATAGATGGTCAAAGATGAACAAACTGATGCCATCGATGGATCTGTAGATGGATAAATTGATGCCATAGATGGGTCTGTAGATGAATAAACTGACCCCATATGCAGACCAAACCGCGTCTTCCTTCCCACAGGAGGTGACGCTGCACCGGAGCTCAGCGAGGGAGAAGCTGGGTCTCACCCTCTGCTACAGCTGCGCCGACAGCGGCAGCCCCGACATGGCCACAGACGTGTTTGTTGGAGAGGTTGGTTCCCGGTTGCTTTGTGCTGACATTTGCCTATTTAGTACAACTTGATCTTCAATACTGCAACCCTTAAACTTGAACCCAAACTTTTTCGAACACTTCTAAAATCTTCCCAACAACCCCAATCAACCCCAATCCCTTCAACCCCCAATCCCTTCAATCCCAATCCCTTCAACCCCCAATCCCTTCAATCCCAATCCCTTCAACCCCGATCCCTTCAACCCCCAATCCCTTCAATCCCAATCCCTTCAATCCCAATCCCTTCAACCCCGCTCCCTTCAACCCCGATCCCTTCAACCCCGATCCTTTCAACCCCGATCCCTTCAACTCCGATCCCTTCAACCCCGATCCCTTCAACCCCGATCCCTTCAACCCCGATCCCTTCAACCCCGATCCCTTCAACCCCGATCCCTTCAACCCCGCTCCCTTCAACCCCTAACAACTCAGATAACACGAGGGTACCCTTCAAATCCGACCAATTCAAATCAAAGCCGCTTCCGATGCCCCCCAATCCGCAGGTGGAACCGGGCAGCATAGCCGGCAGGTGCGGTCGGATCCGCGAAGGCGACCAGATCCTTCGCGTCAACGGCGCCGCGGTGCGCAGCCGGGAGCAGGCCGTCCGGCTGTTCGGCTCGGCCGAGACCTCCGTGACGCTGCTGATCGCCCGGGCCGTCCAGCTGGCCTTGTCGGCAACTCCGCCGTCTTCGTCGGCCAGCGACCGACACCTCGGCGGCGGCGGGGGAGCCGGCAGCGGTCTCGACGATTTGCACGTCGAACTGCTCGAAATGTCCGCTGCCGAGGCCGAGGAGGGTCGCCACGACGACGCCGTAGAACAAGAGGATGAAGAAGAGGAGGAAGCTCATCAGGATTCTGGAGTGAGCAGCACTCAGAGCTCAGAGCAAGAAGTGGAGGAGCTGGCCGCTGCTCTCCTGGCATCGTTCCAGCAGCATCCGCAGATGCAGCAGCAGCAGCAGCAGCAGCAACAGCAGCAGCAACCACTGCAGCAGCAGAGACCAAACGTGCCAAGGATGGGCACCCGCATCCGCGGCGGTACCCAGCTGACTCTGAACCCGCAGACAAATCTGCTCAGCCTGCAGCAGGCGCCGCCGCCGCCGAAGTTGCTCCAACAGCCGCAGCCGCAGCCGCACCGCTGCCAGACAATCGAAGAAGAGCCGCAGCAACAACCGGAGCAGCAGCATCAGCTTCAAGAGCATTCGGCAGCAGCGGCAGCGGCACTGCCAGAAGAGCCGGCAGCTGCCGCAGGTGGTGAAGCATCGGCAATGGAGTGGGTGGTGAAGCGCCGAGCTGACGGCAGCCGCTACGTGACCAGACGGCCGGTCAGAGCTCGCCTGCTGAGGGAGCGGGCGCAGCAGCTGGCGGAGGAGCGCGCCGGCGCCACCACAGACGACGACTTGGCCTCCTGCATCGGGCGCTGGGCGCCGAGGCACCAGAGGAAGCGCCTGCTGAGACGGCAGCAGCGCGGGCAGCAGGCGGGCGACAAGACTAATTTGGTATCCGTGAACTTTGTATAAGTCCTCCCGACGACTCCCCACCAAATCGTGACCTTTGACCTTTGTTAAAACCAGTTGTGCTTTTTGTCTTGACCGGCTTCTTATGTAAGCATGACACATCTGTTCTACTCTTCGAACCAAAGTTTATTAGGGGAAAAAATTCGATTGCAACAAGCGCCCCAGGCTTTGTAGAAATGGCACATTCTTAGTTGAAAAAATCGCATGTTTCTACTTACAGTAGGAAAAAGGAAGCGCTAAAACGAAATTTTTTGTGCAACTGAGCAAATTTGTAATTCAAGGGAATCTCTGAGCAAAGAGTTTAATCCCTTTGTAGTGTGACCTTTGTTGTAATATTATCAACAATGCATGACAAGGAGGAGCTCGGGCCAGTAGTATAACTGCTTCAAATATTATTTTGCTTTTCTGATGCTTTTGATGCATTGAACCTGAGTGTTGCATACCACTATATATGTCTTGGATTAAATATATACTGACATGACTGTTCTAAACTGCTCCATTTATATGTCCATGAAAGTGACCAGTATAGGTCTCTCCGTCATTTATTTGTACATGTAAGAGTTCTCGTACATTAACCATTAGATTAAGTAGTTCTCAGAGCTCATTCTTTATCAATCATATTTATTACATGTAAACTTTATAGCTGATTTATTAATTTTCATTGTACAGTATACTTTGTGCGGAAAGTTAAAAAATAGTTCTTTCCTCATTCTGCACACCTGGCAAGTGCTCCTGCCCTTAATACTCAAAGCATCTAAGTGTAATTTCCCGTGTCCTCAATGCACATGAAACACCTGTAAGTTCCCGTGTCCTCAATGAAACACCTGTAAGCTCCCGTGTCCTCAATGAAACACCTGTAAGTTCCTGTGTCCTCAATGCACATGAAACACCTGTAAGTTCCCGTGTCCTCAATGAAACACCTGTAAGTTCCCGTGTCCTCAATGAAACACCTGTAAGTTCCTGTGTCCTCAATGCACATGAAACACCTGTAAGTTCCTGTGTCCTCAATGCACATGAAACACCTGTAAGTTCCTGTGTCCTCAATGCACATGAAACACCTGTAAGTTCCTGTGTCCTCAATGCACATGAAACACCTGTAAGTTCCTGTGTCCTCAATGCACATGAAACACCTGTAAGTTCCTGTGTCCTCAATGCACATGAAACACCTGTAAGTTCCTGTGTCCTCAATGCACATGAAACACCTGTAAGTTCCTGTGTCCTCAATGCACATGAAACACCTGTAAGTTCCCGTGTCCTCAATGAAACACCTGTAAGTTCCCGTGTCCTCAATGAAACACCTGTAAGTTCCTGTGTCCTCAATGCACATGAAACACCTGTAAGTTCCTGTGTCCTCAATGCACATGAAACACCTGTAAGTTCCTGTGTCCTCAATGCACATGAAACACCTGTAAGTTCCCGTGTCCTCAATGAAACACCTGTAAGTTCCCGTGTCCTCAATGAAACACCTGTAAGTTCCCGTGTCCTCAATGAAACACCTGTAAGTTCCTGTGTCCTCAATGCACATGAAACACCTGTAAGCTCCCGTGTCCTCAATGAAACACCTGTAAGCTCCCGTGTCCTCAATGAAACACCTGTAAGTTCCCGTGTCCTCAATGAAACACCTGTAAGTTCCTGTGTCCTCAATGCACATGAAACACCTGTAAGTTCTTGTGTCCTCAATGAAACACCTGTAAGTTCCCGTGTCCTCAATGAAACACCTGTAAGCTCCCGTGTCCTCAATGAAACACCTGTAAGCTCCCGTGTCCTCAATGAAACACCTGTAAGTTCCTGTGTCCTCAATGCACATGAAACACCTGTAAGTTCCCGTGTCCTCAATGAAACACCTGTAAGTTCCCGTGTCCTCAATGAAACACCTGTAAGTTCCCGTGTCCTCAATGAAACACCTGTAAGTTCCCGTGTCCTCAATGAAACACCTGTAAGTTCCTGTGTCCTCAATGCACATGAAACACCTGTAAGTTCCTGTGTCCTCAATGCACATGAAACACCTGTAAGTTCCTGTGTCCTCAATGCACATGAAACACCTGTAAGTTCCTGTGTCCTCAATGCACATGAAACACCTGTAAGTTCCCGTGTCCTCAATGAAACACCTGTAAGTTCCCGTGTCCTCAATGCACATGAAACACCTGTAAGCTCCCGTGTCCTCAATGAAACACCTGTAAGCTCCCGTGTCCTCAATGCACATGAAACACCTGTAAGTGCCGCTCTCCTCAACCTATTTCGCACAGGCACTAAAACTTCAACGAACCAAGAGTCAAATAAACACGTTAAGAACACGAGTCAGTACTGGAGGTTCAGACTCGAACGCTATTGTAAATCACACGTGCACATGACAACTATCCGACAGCGATGACCGATCGATAGCCAGTGAGAAGTAGCAATCTAGTCATGGCTAGTTTGTTAGCTTATCAAGCTGAGGTCGCCATACACCAGATTGTCACTCCGCTCTGGACTTTCGAAACTTCCCAGTAGTTTAGAACTGCTCTCAGAACGACTCTGCTAAGCCAAGGCCAAGCAGTTGGAGAGAAGACAGTAAGAAAGAGAAGAATTGTCCAAGGTTTTATGGCCGAACTGGTTGCCAAGTGGAGGGTGGGGGGGGGCTAGTTAAGAGATGCGACACAGAGGCTCAGAAGAGAGGTGTGTGAACTGTGGAGAGAGAGAGAGAGAGACCATGCAGTTGTCCGAGCAACCACTTTTGTTTGCTGCAATGACTCATGCACAACTCGAGCCATGGAGATCTGAAACCAAAGCTCGGAGTGGCTTATTGAGAGGCTGAGGTTTTTCAGTATACACTCAACTTATCGCTAACTAAAAGGGAGACAAGAGGAGAGAAAAGAGAAAAGAGAGGAGATTAGAGAGAAGAAAGCTGGGATGAGACGCAAGCCTTGAGCCGGCCGGATTGCAATGGTGAAGTTTCAAAGGACCCGAGGACGAGGGGTTTGCCGACCCCTGTCTTAAAGGCTAAAGCTGATTTTAAAGTGTCGGTGTTCGAGCCTCAGAATCCTATTCTAGACAAAAAATTATTAAAACAAAAAATTATTTACATTTTCTTATTCCTGCGACTCCGAGTGTAAGTTCTAAAACTCCATGCTCAAGCCTATTTTCTCAGTTCAGTTTCGTCTGGAACCCCCAGTCCTTCTGCAGTGTGGCTCTGTGTCAAATAATGCGAGGCCCAATTGTCAATAGAAGAAGCCCCCCCCCCCCCTGGCAGAAGCGACAGCAGCACAGAAGCGACGCACTCCACCCCAATCAAATTACTTGGCAGCACTTGCAGGCAGACACCCGCCCCCCGCTGAGCACACAGACAATGGGCTCCAGGTGAACCCCGCGGTAGGGGGGGGGGCCTGAGACTCCTCGGTTTTTGCAGCAGCAAGGCCTGCTCAATGGATTTTTTTAGTCGCTTGAGCACCGAGTCTGAGACTATGGGCATAAGAGAAATTGAAGAGCAGATTGTTTAGGGCGCGACTGCATGCGCCCCCCCCCCACTTGCTCTACAGATTGCTACCCTCTGTAGCACCAGGCCACAGCCTGCAGACAGCCAGACAGCCAGACCCCAAAAGTAATTTACAATTTTTATCCGTTCATCTTTGTTTCGTTTTTTTTCTCTGCATCGAAGCTGTCTGGGTTGCAGCTGTCATTCTGAAGGGGGGTCTGATATGGACATGGCCTGCTTGCAAGCATTCTTCGCTTAGGGTGTAGCAAACTATGAAAAAAGCGATTTCATAATTTTTTGACTGTTAGCTGCCGAAAAATCGGCTAAATTATCGTTCGAGGCGGAAAGACGTGAACCGTTGGGATTATTTTACGAGAAAGAGAAAAACGCAAACAAATTTTGCTTCGAATGCGAACATGAATTTCTGCTTTCACTCAAAATTGTTCCTCTGGAATGTGAATGAAATCGAATTTTGGAAAATTTAATTTTTGCATATATGGCAAGAAACTAGTAAATTATGAAAGCAACAGCGTGAACACAACTTGCTTTGGCTGTATGAAATTGATTGTCAAAGATCTATAGTAAAAATTCTAAATCAGGTGCTACAAAACGCTAATCCCTATCTGGTAGAATCCAGTAGTACAATAGTCCAGACACGAATGCTACGCCTCTGCTTGTGCCTTCTGGTTGTTGGCACAACTGCAGTTCGAGCAGACAGTGCCGTCTATACACCAAAGACATCCACTTGGTTGTGAAGGCAAGCGCCGCCGACCCCGATGGCGAGGCGGCCGCAAGGCGAGTGACTGCCGACATTAACGGTCTGCGGCTGGTGCGCCGGCACCTGGGAGAAGATCTGAGTTCCATGCTGTACACGATGACATACCGGAAGCGGACAGCAATGCCAGAGATGACAT
The DNA here is from genome assembly GCA_002269645.1 of Macrostomum lignano. Classification (NCBI taxonomy): domain Eukaryota; kingdom Metazoa; phylum Platyhelminthes; family Macrostomidae; genus Macrostomum; species Macrostomum lignano. The sequence goes on along the minus strand of NIVC01001668.1, from coordinate 182,535 downwards.
AATCAACGCCATCGCTCAGCATCCCGACGTGAAGCGCGCCACTCAGCAGCAGGGATTCCGTCGGAACAAGCGCGGCTTTCGGTCAAGCAGTTCTAAAGCTGTTTCGAATCCCAATGGGAGGAATAATACAACAGCAACAATAGACGGGTCTACCAACAGAGCAGAGCAGCAGCTCCCGGAGCCGAATGATCCACTATTCGAAAAAGCGTGGTTTCTCAAGAATACTGGACAATCCTGGGGTACACCTGGCCTCGACTTGAACGTCCTGCCAGTCTGGGAGGCGGGCTACATCGGCCGCAACGTTACCGTCGCTATCGTGGACGACGGGATTGACTACTTGCACCCTGACCTGGCCGAAAGCTACAACGCTGAAGCCAGCTTCGATTTCAATAGCAACGATCCTTATCCTTTTCCGAGGTATGCAGACTATCGGTTCAACAGCCACGGCACTCGTTGCGCCGGTGAGGTGTCGGCTAAACGTAACAATCGCATCTGTGGTGTCGGCGTGGCTCCCGGAAGCCGAGTTGCCAGCCTGCGCATTTTGGACCAGCTCTACATGACCGACCTGCTAGAAGCGGCTGCCTTGTCTCACCGAAGGGACATTATCGACATTTACTCGGTCAGCTGGGGCCCCACCGATGATGGAAAGACCCTTGATAGGCCTCTCAAAGAGACATCCCGCGTCCTGAGGGACGGAATCACTCTCGGACGCGGCGGCCTTGGAAGCATATTTGTGTGGGCCAGCGGCGATGGCGGCCCAAAGGACGATTGCAATTGCGATGGCTACACGGGGAGCATGTGGACAATCAGCATCAACTCAGTTACTAATGATGGCAGTCCCGCAACCTATGGCGAGTCTTGCTCGTCGACTCTGGCATCGACGTTTTCTAACGGTCGAAGGGGGGGCCTTGATGCTGGCGTAGCTACCGTAGACCTGTACGGTTTTTGCACCCTCTACCATTCTGGGACCAGTGCGGCTGCTCCTGAGGCAGCGGGAGTGTTCGCCCTGGCGTTGGAGGCGAACCCTCAGCTGACGTGGCGAGACATGCAACACCTGGTGGTGCTCACCTCTCGAAAGAGAGGCCTGCAGGATGAAAGCCGTGGACACAAGTGGGAGCGCAACGCAGCTGGGCTGCAGTTGCACCATTTATATGGCTTCGGGGTGCTGGACGCCAGTGCAATGGTCGAGGTGGCCCAAATTTGGCGCCCATTGCCAGAACGGCTTGAATGCACCGCGGGCCGGGTGGCTCAACCAGTCTACTTTGACGTTCGCCAAGAGGTGGAACTGACTATCGACTCAAACGGTTGCGATTTCGATTCAAAGTCGAGAGTAAGATTCATCGAGCACGTCCAGGCTTTTGTCACGCTGCGAGCAAGTCGTCGAGGTGACGTCCTCTTGTTCTTGACGTCACCAAGCAATACAACATCAATGCTGTTGGGGAGGCGACCTATGGATAGTGACTCAAAGAAGGGATTTACCGACTGGCCATTTATGACTACACACATGTGGGGCGAGTCCGCGGCAGGCCAGTGGACCTTGCGTGCAGAAATGAGTGCCAGTTCAGCAAATTACACGCAACACGGACTGATTACGGACTGGACGCTGGTCATCCATAGAACTCAGAATCCGCCCTACCGGGTTATTCCGGACAAACCCGGGTCCACAATTGCCCAAGTGAAGCAAATCCAGCGCGAGCACCTTAGTTAGAAACGGTGGATTCATACCTAATTTTTGAAAATTGTTTAGAAAAGGCTGAACCGGAAAAAATAATTCCGTGACCGACTTAACTCAAGTCAGAATTGAAACTAAGTTGAAACTACATTGTCTTTGTTTAATTAAGTATTTGTCCCAAATGTACAAATGTACACGCATCAACCAAAAGGGTCCATGAGAATTGCCCGTAGGCGAACTGCCCGTCAAGATTTGCCCGCTGGAGATTTACCCGCCAAACTTAATTAGCTTTTTTCCTGCGGCAGATTTTGTCTGCATTGCCGCCCCCCAAGGTTTGTAGGTCTTATTAAAGAGATTTACCCGATCAAAATATGCATGCAAGGGCACATCGGTGAGCTATTAATTCATGCAAATTCAAATTCCTTATTCAATGTATAAGGCTATACATGTACACATAATTCGGGTTTAATATATAAAGTATATGGTATCTACGAGTACGGTGAAAAATATATTAGCGAAAAAATTTTAAATCGAGTTTAAATTTCGATGCATTTGAAGACTCTGAACTTGAATCACCCCGGTCAGCTTTTGTACAACCGATCTGCAAGTTATTCAGAGAAGTTTCTTCTCTTTCGACTGCCCAGGTACGATCAAAACTACCCCGCCATTGAGGCTGAGAAATTCAGCAGCCACAGTTTTCGTCAACTTTGTTTGAATAGACCTAAACATTCCTGTAATTTCCGGCGGCAAATTTAAATGATGGAGAACCACCGGCAGCGCACGTACTAACTGCGGGCGCGGACCCTAGACTTCTAGTTCTAGCGTATAAACTTACAATTAAAATAAGTTAATATTGATATCGTATTCGGACCCAGCTCTAGATTTTTATAGAATATAAGAATAGACATCAATTTAAAGACCAATTATTCAACAGAATATCTTGTAAAATACAAAAGGATACGAATATATAGATATATTATTACTAAATAACAAATAAGGCATTTTTCAATCCCCTAGGACTAAGACTAGTTGAGAATAGGCCTATTTATTAATGAATTTGTACAAAGCTATTTGTATTTGTCAGGAAAGCTGGATATAAACTTCTTTTGAGAATCTTTTAGGCTTTTTTTAGAGGCAGGGGGTTGTGTGCACCCCGGCGCACTTTGAGCGACATAGACACACAACTGGCGAGAGGCATTACTGCCCATTCCGCCGATTCCCCTGAGCAGGCATACAATACAAGCTTTTAGGCTTATTCTGTAGGCCTAAGTAAACATTATGTCTAGACTCTAGATGATTGTTATTAAAGTTTAACTTGTTAATATTAGGCCTACTAGGCCTAAAAATAAAAGTGAGTATATTGTCTACTGTAGATCATGTTGAGTGCAGTCTGGAATGCACAATAGGGAAATTTTTGTTTGCATACCAACTGCATTCTATGTAAGTTTCTAAAACCAAATCCAAATGTATAAAAAATCTAAATCCAAAACCAAATATTATAATAGGCTAAGTCTACTATCCAAATGTGTTTCCAAATGTAAGCAAAAAGTAATTTAAGGTAAATGGTGGAAGAAACTATGATACTTTTAAGTAACTAAAATGCTTCATAATCTAATTAGTTATCCAATAAATAAATAATTAGGCTAGGCCTAGTCTACTCTTTAAGTGAAATTGAAGTAAAATTGCAAGAATTAAAACTTAGTAAATAATAAATACATATATGTTTGAATTGAACTTAACTGTTATATAACTAATCTAGCTAATTCTAATTGTTATTACTAACTGATATTGCATTTTTGCAATTTGAGAACTTTATTGTACATATAAGTCTATATATTTACATTTTGAAAAAAAACAACTAATGATTAGGCAATCCTTCCATACCCTCCCCCTCGCAAATTTAGGAAAGTAGTTTTTTTAAAGAAAATGATAATAGAAGTAAGTGGCACTTTTATCTTATATTAACATAGATAATAGATTAGGTAGGCAGTTCATTAGCAAAGATAGTATTGCCGGATCTAGTAGATTAGGTACTTCCAAACATGTTGGTACCAAAATGACGTTTCCAAATGAACTCCTGAAGATATGTGTCAAACAAGTTGTCAGATGTTCTATGCATCTGATGCAGCTTTGCTTTGACATTTTCCTAGGTACCCTTAATGCTGTTGGTGTGCATTGGTGTGTCAATCGGCAGGGTTCACAAACTGCAATGTGTGGTTAGGCCTAACAGTGGCATGGTTGGGCAACTGATTGTATGCTGCCTACTGCGTACTGGTCAGTCAAAATCCATGTTCTGGGAAGGACATGCTGCTGAATGATTGGCAAGAGCTCAGCAGCACCTCAAGACTCAAAGGGAACTATCACAAAGTTCTTGGACTCATGTTCAATCATTCCTAGTACCCAATGGCCTCATTAGTGGCCAACATGATACTTGCGATACATGAATTTTGATTTGTCTATTTCAACTGTCCTTCCATGGCCTCTAAGCATTTGTGGGTAGTCAATTGCCCATTGGCAGCAAATGTCACGGATGTAATTAAACCAGTCAACAATTGTCTTAGATAAGCCAATGCCAACTTCATGCATCACAATGTCATATGTAATATCCAATGTCCACCAGTAAATGAGTAGTGCAATCTTCTTAAGTGTCAAATGACTACCATGATGACTACCATGACTACCATTTGCTGGGACTTGTAGTTCTTGCAGACCTTACAATACCATGCCTTCTTGTCTAGCACATTCTTAGTTGCTCAGTTGACTAGTCCCATGGCAACATTGTAGCATTATATAGAGTTCTTTAGTAACCCCATGGTTGCTAGCCACCATATTGTTCTATCCAGAGTGTCCATTTCCTGATAGATATCTTGTAGACAAAAATCCTAATCCTGAAGCTCATTATCCATTAGAATAGTATTTAGTGGAACTATTGTCACCAGTGCTCTTGGCTGCCCAGCCATAGTAAAGTTATGGCTGCCCAGCCATAGTAAAGTTAAAAGTACAATGCATTATGACTAAAAAAATTGAAAGCAAAACAAAAAGTACAGTCCAATATAGTAAAGTACAGTATAATCAATTTAAATTCATAATATTTAAACAAATGTACACATAAAGTGACAATGCTATGCTAGGAATAAAAGATAATAGTGCCACCTTACTTCTATTATCTTTTTATTTTGAAAAAAACTACTTTCCTGAATTTACAGGGGGGATATGGAAGGATTGCCAATGATTATACTTAAACAATGTGTTGTGTTGAGAAAGTCAGACTGAGTTTAGGGGTACACACGAACTTAGCCCAAGTTGGCCTACCAACTGGTATATTTATACATATATATTCATTTAGCTGCAACAGATCAATATCGGAAAACAGATGTACATAGCAGATGTACATATCTGCAAACCAACTACACAACATTCACTCTCCCTTGCGAACGAGTTGCCTTGTCGATGAAATATTCGAAAATCGATTACATATTCAAGAGCAATAAAACAGACATGAATATTAGGAATTAAATATTTTTTTGATATTGGAATAAAATATTTGAAAGAGTTCGACATTAATTTCTAATTGTAAAACCCTCAAATAGAAAACTCGAAAACCAAAGGCTTGCAACTCAAAAGTCCTTCTCAGCAATTGCAATCAATGAGTCACCACATCCCCGTACCACTGCGGTGGAGCCCGACTCCTTGCACTCGCTCGAATTGCCGTCAGTGCTCCTTGATGCGGCGGCAGCTCTTTGGCCGCCTCCGCCGCCGCGGGTGTCGGAGCAGTTGTGGCGGCTGGCGCGGGCCACTGCGGCAGCGCTCCCGCCGGCCGCTCCACCCGCACGCAGTTGTCGATGTGCCACCGAGAGCCGTCACTGAGGATCACTGTGGTGGCGCTCGCGATTCTCGAGATCTCCAGCGGCTCGGATAGCCGGCTGCTCAGCTTGCCACGTGCGAACGGCCGCCTCACGCGCACCCAGTCACCGACCTTGAACGCCGGCAGTGGCCTCCTGGCCGAGTTGAGCTTGCTGAAGACTTGCTGCTGCTTCTGCCTGATGCTGCCTGCCAGGTTGTGCGGCGATGGCGTCCTTGGCTGCAGTGCAGTCAGCGGAGTGCTGATTTTCCGGCTCGTCATCAGCTCCGCCGGTGACACCCCCGTCAGTGCGTGTGGGGTGGCCCGGTATGACCACAGCAGCGCCCTCACGGCGTCCTTGAAGCCGTAGCCGTCCTGCAGGTGCGTCTTCAGGCCGTCTTTCAGAAACCAGTTGAAGCACTCGACTGCAGCATTGCCTTGCGGGTGCCGGGTGGTAGTGCGGCGACTGGCGGTGCTGGATGCCGCAGCGCTGGAGGAAGTCTTTGAAGTCACCGGACATGAACTGCGGCCCGCCGTCCGTGTTGATGCTCTTTGGGAGTCCCCAGCGGCTGAACCAAGTTGTCAGGGCATCGATCACGTTAGCTGTGGTCACTGTGGACATGCAGGCTGCTTCTGGCCACTTCGAATGCAGGTCGTACAGCACCAGAATGAAGCAACATGAGTTCGGCGCAGAATGCAGCTCCCCGAAGATGTCGAGCTGAAGTTCCTCCCAAGGTCGAGTCGGCCACTTCGTCGGAGTCAGCACCGTCTTGGATGGCTTGAAGTTTTTCTCACTGAGCAGGCAGGCCTCGCAGTGCCGCACGAACTCCTCGATTTGGCTGTCGATCTGCGGCCACCAGACCGAGTCCCGGCAGTGCTGCTTCATTCTGCTCACTCCGAGGTGCCCAAAGTGCGCCAGCTGCAGCGTCTTCTCTCTCAACGACGCGGGGATCACCGCGCGCAACCCATTCGCCAGGCACTTGCCTTCGTTCCAGACTGTGAGCTGCTCCTTGATCCGCCAGAACGGCTGCAGCTCCGGCCTCAACTGCTTGATGGAACTCGGCCAGCCCTCCAGCGTCATCTCGATCGCCTGGCTGATCACCGGGTCCTGTAGAGATGCCTCAGCCAGTTCGCTTGGGCTCACGATCTGCAGCGCGCCAGACAGCAGGACGGCGTTCACTTGGATCTCCGCCGGGTCCTCCTCGATGCTGTCGTTGCGGGCGCCATGTCGCAACAAAAAGTTTGGAACGGTGTTCTTTTTCCCCGGAACGTGGCAGACCTGGAAGTCATACGCGAGAACATACATGCGCAACTGCTGGCCGATCTGGCCACCGTAAATTGTGGTGGACCAGGGTCCACCCCTGGAATATAGATGTAATACTAATTAGATGACGAGGCATTTAGCCCTTATAAGACAGTCAAAGTTACTCCTGCCGTTTACCCAAAATTGCGTTAATGTTGCTCTAGGGTTTCTTTCACAGGTAAGTCGCATTTTCGGTCAAAAAGTAAGTCGCATGGCCAGTGTAAATCAGGGGGGTTGCGCATGTATGCGCGAGCAGGCGGTCGGCCCACCGGTGCAGTCTCAATGGCCGGTAGCCGCTGCCCTGAGCCATCAGCAACGTAGTCAGCGCCTGATGGTCCATATGCAGCTCGAATCTCCGGCCGAACAGGAAATAGTGCCACCTCTCACAGGCGAAGATGCATGCCAATGCCTCTCTTTCAGACGTGGAGTACTTTCGCTCAGTCGCTGACAGGGTTCTGGACGCAAACGCGACTGGTCTCCGGACGCCGGCGCCGTCTTCTTGAAGCAGAACGGCGCCCAGAGCGTGCGCCAAGCTGTCGCAGGCAACGATGATCTTCTCATCCGGGCTGAAGAACCTCAGACAGGTCGGCGCCAGCACCATCTTCTTGAGCGTTGTGAAGGCCTTCTGGCAGTCTGCGGACCAGTGCCAGGGCACGTCTTTCCTCAGCAGCTTCAGAAGCGGCTCGGCAACATCCGACAGGTTTTGAAGAAAGTTCGCGTAAAATTTGACCATTCCAAGGAATGCCGCCACCGCCTCAGCGCTCTTCGGCTCCGGCACCTGCTCTATAGCGTCCACATTTGACTGCATTGGTCGCAGGCCGCTTGCAGAGACGATGTAGCCCAGGAACTGCACAGACTCAGCAGCCCACTGGCACTTGCCTGCGTTCAGAGTGACGCCGTGGGCCAGCAGCTTGTCGAGCACCGCCGTGAGCCACTCGTGATGCTCAGCCTCTGCCTCACTGGCAGCGTGCACGACTATGTCGTCGATGTAGTGCACCGTTCCTGAGCAGCCGTGCAGAATCTTGCTCAGCACCTTCTGGAAGGCTGCCGGAGCGCTGTTGAGACCAAAACAAACCCGCTTGTACCGATAGAGACCCTTCTCCGTGATGAAGGCCGTCATATCACGTCTGTCCTCGGCGAGCTCAAGCTGCAGATACGATGAGTTCAGATCTAGTTTTGAGAAAACCGTCGAGCCCTTGAACTCCGTCGTCAGCTCCTCGAATGTCGGCAGAGGCTGCTTGTCCAGCACAATTGCCTTGTTGGGGCACCTGAGGTCATTGCAGATTCGGATCTTACCTTCAGGCTTTGGGACGACCACCAGATTCGAAATCCACTCGGATGCCTGGATCTCCTCGACGATCCCATCCGCTAGAAGCTGGTTGATCTCAGCTTGGACCTTCTCCTTGAGGCTGAGCGGCGTCCGGCGGAGAGGCTGCGCCATTGGAGGCACTGCGGGGTTCACTCGGGGCCAGTGCTCGAACCCTCGAATCCGGCCAAGTCCTCACGTCAGCTGCTCGAAGCAGTCTGGCAGCCAGTTTGGCAGCTGCCTGGTTTTGTCCACGGTGTGCACCAGGTCGCCGTCCCGGTCCACCACTTGGAAGCTGAGCTGCTGCATCAGATCGGTGCCCATGATGTCGGATCCCTGCTGCACTACTGTGAAGCAGAAGAACGGCACACTCTGCCCGCGGTAGTTGACCGACAGCACCGCCTGTCCCAGCACGTCGATAGCCTTGCCGTTGTACGCGATGAGCTTCCTGTTGGATGGCTGCAGCGGCGCCTTGGACCCGAGCCTCCGGTAGGTCCTCTCCGATAGAATGGACACTTTCGCGCCCGAGTCGACCAGCAGGCTCAGCCAACTGCCCTGGACCTTCAGCCGGCACCTGATGTCGGGACTGGCCGTGCCACGCACGGTGAACACCTCGCGGCTGCTCTCGTCTCCGACCTCGGCTACCTTAGTGCCCTGCGACCTGCACATCCTGCCAAAATGGTTCTGCTTGCCATAGGCATAACAGGACTTGCCTTTAGCAGGACATCGCGCTCGCCTGTTGTGGCCGCTTCCGCACTTCGGACAGGACTCTCGCCCGGCAGCCACCCATTCTTGAGCGCTGGACTTTCCGAACTGATGTTGCACCTTGTTCACCTCCGCCTTGCCTCGGCTTGCCATGGCAACTGCGCCGCCAGTCTCGATCGCACTGGCTTCCGCGATGCTGGTCTCCCACTGCTGACTCAGCGTCACCGCCGTCTTGAGCGTCAGGCCGTCCTCGATGAGCAGGCGCTCTCTGATCCGCCTGTTGCTGACCTTCTCCACGATCTGGTCGCGAATCATCTCGTCCGTCATGCCTCCAAACTCGCACGAGCCGGCCAGCGTATACAGCGCTGCCACAAAGTCAGCGATTTTCTCACTGGGTCGCTGCCCTTGCTGCCGAAACCTGTGGCACTCCGCCACCACATTGGTCTTGCCACCAAACTGCTCCTTCAGCAGCTTCACCGTCTTGTCGAATCCCAGCGATGTCTGTTCACCATCCGAATTCTGAGATGGTGGTGGCTGCATTGCTGCGAAGATCCGCTGTCCTTCAGCACCCAGGCAGTGCAGAAGCAGGGCTTGCTTTCTCGCATCTGGTAGAGTGTCGAAGCCCGCCGCCATTAAGTAGTTGTCAAACAGGCGCTTCCACTCATTCCACGGCCTCGTTGGCGGTCCCAGTTGAGGCAGGAATTGCTCTGGTGGCGAGATGTTGATCCTTGGCACCTCCGATGTGCTAAGAGCTGTCGTTGACTGGGACATTCTGAGCACTGTGTACTTTTGCTGTTTGGCGCTTGTTTACTTTGCAGTGGCGGCCTTTCAGGCTGGGCTAGCACTCAACTTGTTAGTGAAAAGTCAAAACCCCAAATCGTGGGGGGTTGGCCTAGCTTGCGATGCCAATGTTGTATTGAGAAAGTCAGACTGAGTTTAGGGATACACACGAACTTAGCCCAAGTTGGCCTACCGACTGGTATATTTATACATATATATTCATTTAGCTACGACAGATCAATATCGGAAAACAGATGTACATAGCAGATGTACATATCTGCAAACCAACTACACAACACAATGATTACCAAAAAATTTTTTGCAACTCCACACTTCAAATCATGCAGTATACACCTGAAAAATTGGGCATGCATTGGCCTTGTTGGCATGCATCACTCTTAGGAAAAAAGTATATGTGCCATGCATAGTATAAAACCAAGATAGCCACATACCATGAATCTCTATTATATCTACTCTGTCTCTACCATTAATTAGCAACTTAATAGCTATTGTAATATTAATTTTTAGTTTAATAAGATACCATTGCTATTGCTAGTGGTGATATTATACAAAAAATTAGAATAAATATGCTACAAGGTATTTATTTTGTTCTAGGTCACTTGCTTTATTCAGGGGATAAATATCTATTAGTCAGGCTACAATAAAAGCTAGTCCAAGCCAAAGGGAATGTTCTTAATGCAATATAATTCTATTATAGCATCTAACTCCCCCTAAGACTTAAAGATCCATATCTAATTTTGTACGCATATCTGCTTTTTTTAAAAAAGCCTGAAGTATAACTTAGTTATATGCCAGTTTTTTAAGCATAGTTGAGTTATTAGTCACTCTTTGTCTGTCTTGATTCTAGAATAGGTATTTATTAAAATTGTTTTGAAATGATACTTAAAATAAAATATAAATTTTAGAAAATATAATATATGACTTACTTGACTTAGCTGCAGGGGGCTCTATGTGTCTGGAAACAGCGAAGAGGTATTGCTGCCCATTTTGCTAATCCCTGGCAACCACGGGCAGCTAATGCTGTATAGATAGAATAGAACTTAGATATTTAGTATAGGTGGATTTAAAATACATGCTTCCTAGCTTGAAAAAAGTGTTTGCCAATTTGGCATTCAGAATCCAAATTTAGGATAATAAAAAATCAATAAACAACAAAATTGGTGCTAAGAAGGCAGCATGCTTACCTTGAAGCACTGTGGCTAGATTAGGCCCACCATGGCACTACTTCAAATTAACATGCCCATCTTGCAAAGCATGAGCACAAGCAATTTTATGAGGCAAAGTAGAATGCCTCATAATGTGAGGAAAGAGAATGCACCTTGACTGATCACTAAAGCCAGTTTGCTCAGGTGCACACACCCATGCAAACTAAGTCAACTTGTTGTTATATTGTGATAAACTAGCATCATTTATAGTACAGTGCAGTAATGCTAATGGTTCTTTAATCAATAAATTAACCAATTTCATATTAAAGTTGTTGCAATCCTTTGTCTCCAAATAGTATTTTTGTTTAGGGTTTCAAGTGAGACAAATGATTTTTATTAGTTTATGTAAGTAGTTTTTCGTCTCCACACAGTCTGCAGCTGCTGGCTGACTGCTTACCTGATCAACGCTCTGTAGCATTCCAACAGATGGACTCGGCTAGTCAAACCGCGCCCCCACAGTCGGCCATCGATCGCGTGCTGCTGGAAGTCCAACTGCAACGATCCAAAGAGCTCGAACGTCAGCCATGGCCAGGCGGTCAGAGCTACAGCATACAGTCGGACACGGAGTTGCCATTCCAGCCTGGATTTGTCAGCCAGTTGCTTAACCGATTCGGGCAGGCGAGCGGTGCTGGCTGTGGTTCACAGACTGGCACCGCTGCACTACCGCCAATGTCCTCTGCACCTGCTCAAACTGGGGCCGCCAAACAGCAGTCTGTCGTATTTGTCAAGCAGAAAAAGCAGAATAATCTTGTAGTAACAACAAATCAATCGAAACAGACAGATATCACACCTGTTCAGCAGCCAGCACAGTCAGTAATATCCACAACACCCGCCGCTTCAAATAGCAGTGAAGCTGCGACTAATAAGAAAGCTAACCAAACGGAGAGTTTCGTGCCAATACCCAGTGATGTGTCGCTTTCAATTAAAAACATAGTACAAAATGTACGATCAATTTTTGAAGCCAATCCGACCGTGCACCAGAAAGTAGCAGATAATAACGATGGAGGTCATCTCAATAATAGTAATAAGAGCGATTTAAAAATAATGCAGCGCAACGAGCCAACTATCATTCGCGCAAATAAGACATCGACTACGCCGTCAATATTGCAGCAGGCTAAAGCTTCATTTAGTCATTCAACTAGTTTCCCTAAGCCTACAATTGTTAGTCAAGCTACTGCTAGCCCTGAAGAATCAAAGAAATTAGCAACGCATAGTCCCAGAAACGATTCAGGACCAAATGACACCCGAAGTCTCGATCAAGCCAAAGAAACAATCGGACAGTCGATTTATGTTGCTAGTGGCAGTTCTCAGACATCCGAAAATCGAAGCAGCCAATTATCAAAGTCTGTTGTCAGTCAAGCTGGAGTCAAGGATCCTGTACGACAGATGGAAAGTTCTACTAGTGGCGCTTTTCCTGACTCATTGAGAAACTTAATGAAGCCGTCAGTGCTTAGCAGCAATGCTACTTCTAACTTGTCCAGGGATGATTCCATCAAGAAAGGTATAACTGCGATTAGGCGCGACTATGCTGACAAATCTGATCGATCCAGTGTTTCAAAAACACAGCAGATCAACTCCATTCGTCCTAAAGATTCAGTAAGACACTCAGTGCCTGTCGGGCACAATTTCAGTGCTCAAAAGTCAGAGTACACGAAGAGAGCCACTTCGGTTTCCTCTGTATCCGCTGCTGTCATCAAAGACGAAATGAAAAACGATCCAAGGCGGCAGTCTTCGTCAATTCGTTTTGTTTCCTCTGACTCAAGTGACGGCAAAGTTTCACAAAGAAGCTCAGCAAGCATTATTAATACTGAACCTGTTAAAACAAAGAACAATGGCAGATATCAGTTCGAAGATCAGGTTAGGCCTTTGAGAAAAAGACCAGAGTCTATTCGTCAGTCTGGCTCGTTAGCTTCAGTCAAACCCGCTGCCAGTCAGCTGTCCAGATCTCGCCTTAATCAAGACAGCGGCAGTAGCGGCCAGTTTAAGACTTGGTCTTCCATTGCTCTTCAGAGGCAACCGACGGCCGCTAGTCCGGCTTCTAATAATGCCCACAAGAGACCAAGCAGCGTAGTAGTTATCCAACGCGAGGAAAAGCAAAGTTTTCCAGCGGATGCCGCAGTACATAAAGGCATAGGCATGAGACCGAGTAGCATGGAGGTAGTTCAACAACAAAAAAACAATAAAACTCCACCTATTACCAATGCCACAGCGCCTAAAAGTTCGTCTAAAAGACAGAGCAGCGTAGATACTACGCAGCGTAATGCGGGAATAGCAAAAGTCGACAGTACCAGCAGGGCTCGTCGAGTACCCCTAAGCTCAACTGAGTTGGCCAGTATTAGAAAGGCTGGCAAGTCTTGGTACTTTTTTGCTGAATCAACGGATGAAGCAGCTGTTAAGCTAGGCATACCCGATGGTGTAACGCCTGTCCGAGTCGGCCAGTGCGTTAAGTCGCCCGTAAACAAGCCGCAACTATTCTCTTTAGGGAATAAAGTTGACAGCGAATCCGCTGATGAGCACAGCTGGCTTGCCCAGAGCACAGTTTGGGATCATATTCGAAGCGCAGAGACTCACGGCCATTTGGATAGTCGAGCAGATCCTCAGCTTGCCGAAGAGGCTCAACGTCTATTGGCCGGAGCGAAAGCAGAAACGCCGACGGAGCATTCTAAAGTAACTGGCGCTGAGGTTCGACGGAAGAAGGTGAGGTGTTAAAGCCATCAAATTATTAAATCTTATTACTAGAAAGGACTTTTGACATTGTGGGGGTGGTGCGGTGGTTCTGTATTCCCGACCTGTAGTTTGACGGAAGCCCAGAGCTGCTTCTCAATCACAGCAGGGTGAACCTTTATATTCGCCATATTTGCTCACGGTAATTGTCTGAGGTGACAGAGGCCTATCCAGACCAGATGCATACTAACCAAACGAACTCAGCTTAACTTAAAGACAAGCACACAAATAAGTTTACTTTGCTAAAAAAGCTGATATTCCAATTGGCTTGCTTAATGCACTCTTGCCAATTTTTTGTACTTTTTTAAAGTACATCGTCTCGTTGCATAATAATAATAGTAATTTTCCCACAGTTGGCTTTCGCTAGCGAGGCGTCTCTTGAGCAGACTTTCGTCTACCAGAGCGACCAGAGCATACTTGAGCATCGACAGCAGGCTCTGCAGCAGCCAAATCAGATGCCGGAAGCTGTACCATTGAGCAGTCCGTTAGCATCCATTGCAAACTATCAAACAGGCTTGATCAACAATGCCGACAAATTTGTTTGGGGCGCAAACATTGGCGCAGCTTCGCCCGTTACAGCCGCTTCAGCTGGTCCTCCGCTTGCCGATAAAAAAGCGAACGACAGCCTGCTTGCCTCCGACCCGTCTGAGGCCTGGTCGGCTGCCAACTCGGCTGATTTGCTATTCTGACTATCGTATGGCCATAGCTGTGTAGCCAGTGTGTGCCGGCTATCTTACTGTTTTTAATTTATCTCAGAGTGCAATTTTTTGGAAGATCGTTGAGTTTCTTGATAGTGCTGAACATTGAGGGTGAGATTCTCACCTAGACTGCATCAATGTGTTGAGAGTCTCACCTAGACTACATCGATGAGGTGAGATTCTCACCTATAGACTACATCAATTGGGTGAGATTCTCACCTAGACTGCATCCATGTGTTGAGAGTCTCACCTAGACTACATCGATGGGGTGAGATTCTCACCTATAGACTACATCAATGGGGTGAGATTCTTACCTAGTCTACTACATCGATTGGGTGAGATTCTTACCTAGATTACTACATCGATGGGGTGAGATTCTCACTTTTAGACTACATCAACAATGGGGTGAGATTCTCACCTATAGACTGCATCAATGGGGTGAGATTCTCACCTAGACTACTACATAAGTGGGGTGAGATTCTCAGGAGTGTATGTGTCAGTGAAACTGTTCCCTCGCGCGGTTTGTCTTATGTTAAATATATTCGGAAAGTTCTTTTTTGTCATATATTTTTTGGTTTAATTCTACGTTGTAAAGCAGTTTTTTTTCGACAGGCCTTGATTTCCTGCAACTACGTACTTGAGATTCGGCTGTGTTGCAATGCTGCACACTTTGTCTGCAGTCTTCACACTTCAACCTTTTTTACCTTGCTGCATTGCTTTTGTTTGCATCACCGTCAATTGCTTTTTTATACACCTTAGTATATAGTATGTACTTTTATGTCACTTCCAAGTTCCAACGAGTTTACTTTGCGTAGATTTTTGTTCACTGAGTTCTTATTGCATTCTGTGTGTCTTGTGAAGCAGATATTTAAAACACTTGAGCTATTTTTCTCTGTTTCGGATGGATTTACTATTCACGGAATCTATTCGTACTTATTGTTGTACTTGTGCCAGAACTTTGCTAGTCTATTGTAGATCTAGCTATGGTATATATTATATAACTATATTGTGCTATTGCACGCAGTTTTTAATTCCATCGTATCCATTTTTCTTTGTCTTCCTCAAGCACTCACTCACCTAAGCTTCCACCAAATTCACCGCGTGATTAGTTAATAATTGACCAGCCAAATGATTAGCTAATTCAACAGCCAAATGATTGGCTAAGTGAACAGCCAAATGATTAGCTAAGTGAACAGCCAAATGATTAGCTAATTCAACAGCCAAATGATTGGCTAATTCAACAGCCAAATGATTGGCTAAGTGAACAGCCAAATGATTAGCTAAGTGAACAGCCAAATGATTAGCTAATTCAACAGCCAAATGATTGGCTAATTCAACAGCCAAATGATTGGCTAAGTGAACAGCCAAATGATTAGCTAAGTGAACAGCCAAATGATTAGCTAATTCAACAGCCAAATGATTAGCTAATTCAACAGCCAAATGATTAGCTAATTCAACAGCCAAATGATTGGCTAATTCAACAGCCAAATGATTGGCTAAGTGAACAGGCAAATGATTAGCTAAGTGAACAGCCAAATGATTAGCATCAAAAAGCTTTAGAAAGCTTTTGAATATCTGTCTGCTATTAGTAGTATTGTATTGTTTTCATATTTTTGTTGGTTTTAAATTTGCACTCACACGGCAAAGCTCTACTCTAATTTGTGTTAATATTGTAGCGATTATCGTGTTGCTCTCAAATAGTGTTTTAATTTTTGTGCTGAAGATAGTACTAGTAGTAGTTTTAATAACCAATCATGCTTGCGTCACCCTAGTCTGTTTATTTATGGCTTCACCCTAGTCTTCTAAAGCATCTTATTTATATAATATTTACATAAAAAATACTTGAGCCATTCAGCTGAAAGTAAGTTTTTTATTATTTTATTCGCTGTTTCAACATTCGGAAAGTTATGCTGGCTCACTCGTTTTACCTTGCCGCTTTGATCTTTAAAAATTATTAATATTAGTATTTGTTATAATCTATTCGTTTTTAACTAATATACACGCTCGCTTGAGGCGCGCTTTACTTATGTGATCGCATCTTGCGTTTACTTTTTCAATAGAAATTTCAAGCCTTCATCGTTTTTTAGAGTCCAAAACTCTAGTTTAGTACAGATAGTATTATTGATAGTACTAGTAAGTTAGGTTATTATTAAAAATAATTTATTTACAGTGATAGAGACATACATTAATACAGTGTATTACTGACCTCCAAAGTCTAGCATTATTGAGCTGGTGTTCAAATTAAATTTTATCTGACTGTCGGTGTAAGAAGTCAATGTTCCAGCAGTTTTTGCCTGATGCAAACTACGAGTAGCACGCTTATTTAAGGTTTGGCTAAATATAGAATAGCTATCGGGATCCGGAATCGTCAGGGTTCCTGAATCGGGATCTGGAATCATCAGGATTGCTAGATCGGGATCTGGCATCATTAAGATTCCTGGATCGGGATCTGGCATCATCAGGATTCCTGGATCGGGATCTGGCATCATCAGGATTCCTGGATCGGGATCTGGCATCATTAGGATTCCTGGGTCGGGATCTGGCATCATTAGGATTCCTGGGTCGGGATCTGGCATCATCAGGATTCCTGGATCGGGATCTGGCATCATCAGGATTCCTGGATCGGGATCTGGCATCATTAGGATTCCTGGGTCGGGATCTGGCATCATTAGGATTCCTGGATCGGGATCTGGCATCATTAGGATTCCTGGATCGGGATCTGGCATCATTAGGATTCCTGGGTCGGGATCTGGCATCATTAGGATTCCTGGATCGGGATCTGGCATCATCAGGATTCCTGGATCGGGATCTGGCATCATTAGGATTCCTGGGTCGGGATCTGGCATCATTAGGATTCCTGGATCGGGATCTGGCATCAGTGGCATCAACGGAATGAGCATTCTTAATCTTAAGTGCCGCTAGACCTACAACCCACTGACGACTAGTCAATAACTTAATAATATCTACATCGACTCGGCGATAATCACAATTAGAGATTGAACTAAAGAAGCTATGTACAATATGAGAAATGAAAAATAAATATTGTTGCTACTGACTAGAAAGCTTAAGGCTCGCTACTCCCACAAGTCACATCTCATCAGGATCATTGATCACACTGCCGTCAGGCCGGCGGAGCACACTGTCGACGCCTACTGCCGCAGCCGCCCCCAGGTCAGCCCCATCGGCAGACGATCTGGACGCTGTGTCGCCGCAGTCAGCGTCATCGTCGCCGTCTTCGATGTTATCTTCATCGGCTTTTGCGCTGACGCGGTCCTCGCAGTTCGTCTCGTTATCGTCGGTGATTTTTCTGTTTATAATGGCAGCTACAGCGGAACCTTGCTCATCGACTGTATCCGCAGTCGGCTGATCCATGGCAAATTCACGCCTTCGTCGCTTTTGCTTCCGTCGGCGGCGCAGCAAAATCACGATTAAAATTGCCAGAAACAGCAGAAACAGAATCGGCAGCAGAACTGCTAACGCGATGTGGCTATGCTGTCCGCCGACATCGAGAACGCTGCGTGACTTGCTAGCTGAAATGGAGTTGCACGCAATTTTCGCTCGCGTAGCAATATCGGCCACGTTTAAATAAGCTCGCCAAACCGCCTCGGAGTCCTTGGAATAGCCTTGGGCGGATCCTGACGCAGCAACCTCGCGCATAACCAGCTGCTGCAACGCCACGCCAAACATGTTTCGCCAAAGCGGATGCAGTTTAAGACAGTCGCTGTGATCCATTGGCGTCAAGGTGATGTTCACTTTGTCCGGCAACAGCCGCAGTCGGCTGTAGAACACGCCGAATGCGTCCAGTTCAAGACGGGCCTGTCTAGAATCAATCGCTAGCTGCCGCACGAAGTCCATAAAGGCGCCCGAGAAGACGTTGTGCGTGTCGAAGGCCAAGTCGGGATAGTTGTAAGATCGCGGCAGCGCGGTCGCGGCAGCCCTGTCAGCGCCGGCTATGCTGAGCTTCACCTCGGCTTTGATGCAGTCCATCGCGGGGATCAGATCGCCCAGAGTCGGGTCGGGGCAGCAGAGGTAGCAGTTGGAGCCAACTGGTCCTTTCAGCCAGCGTCTGGCGCAGTTGGCGGCCTGTGCGAGCTCCTGTCGGAGGCGAAGGTTGAGCGCCGACAAACCGCTAGCAAAGTCTGCCACAGAATCGGCGAGTTCCCTGTCGTTATCTTCCGTTGAGGTGGCTGCGGCTGTCAGAGTTCGCGACAGGCCCTGATACAGGCTAGTAAAGTTGCAGCTGTGGCCGCAGACTTCCGCAAGGCTGGCTGAGTCAACATCGGTGGGAACTGCGGTCAGCATTAGCAGTAGCAACATCAGAGCGTTCCAAAGCATCGGTGCAGCCCAGTCTGTTACAGAGAAATAATTGCAACGAAAAGTTTTAGAGCTCAGTGACATTCCTGTGTGGGTATCTCTTCTCATCAGCAAGCTCAACCTAAGTCTCTCGCGTAGAGCAAAAATAGATGCATGCATAAAAAGAAGGTTGGCAATGAGGTTGGTGTGCTGTTCTGTCATTCTTCCTTCTATTGTTTGCACATTGTTGCCAATTCTGTATGTCTCTGCACTGAGCTCATATCGCGCAAAACTTTCGAAAAGAATTGAAACCTGGCTGTCTGCCATGCCACAAGGCACGCCCATCGCGTCTTCTTATGTACACACACAGTTTGCCGTTCTCTTTGCTTTCATAGTTATTCTTTTCTTACACTAGCCTGAGATCCAAGAATGTTACAGCTTAGCGGAGTGAGTTGGTCTACTAGCAATCAGCGCCTCACCATTGGGGAGCCAACAAAAATGTAAAATAAAAGTTTGAATAAACTACCTGTAGCTTCTGACCGCAACATTGACATCTCAGCGATTCCCCCTAAGCCTTACCATCTTAGCAACACTGCTGGAACTGCACAGTTTTGATTTGTGCAAATTAAAAAAGTGTGCCTTCGGGTAGGAACAAACAGTTTTACCTCTTGAACACAGAATAAGAACTTACCCTATTGCACTGTCGCTCCTCTCTTGCCTTGTAGTGGCCTCGTAGAATGAAGCGAATGTCTGATTTCGTAAGCCATTTTCCCTTTTCTCTCCGAAAAAAAGCAGAAGAACCGAATAAAGTTCTATATTCCCAATTCTATATTCCCGGTTTTGCCTTTCACTCCCCGGGACGAATTCTGGGTAGAAATTTCTTCTGTGTTTTTTTCTCCATCTCAAGTGCGACTGAACTGAGCTCGTTGGCTGCTTCCTTCTGCCCTTCCCTTCCCCTCGTGCTCTCCCGCGGTCTCCAGGCCGTCCGCGAGTTTTGCCAGCTCATCACCGCCATATCACACAGTTGCCACCATGCAGGCTCCCCGGGCCGCCCCCCCCTCTACTGCCGTCTTGGCCACTCAACAAAAACTCCGGAGGCACCCACCAATTATGGGTCTCCGGCTTAACGGGCCTTGCCCACCGAAATGAGAAACGACGCCTTCCCCTCAGCCCACACACACCGGCGCCTGATTTCGAAGGCATCTATACTCTCCAGGCAAGTCAAAGCCTATAGCAAGCGCATGTACTCACTTCTTGTTAGTCGGCATTGGAGAACTGGACAAGTGTAATTGCGGGAGAATGTTGAGACGCCTAGAGATGGAGAAGCAACTCGGAGAAGCCGTGTGCGCAAGCGGGCGATTGATGGAAAACTTATTTTGATTGATAGTTGATTTTATCTTCTTGAATTTACTATTAGCCAAAGCAAAAACTGCTCCATACCTTACTCACTCGATAGTAGTTTGACTGTTGTAGCTTATATATATTCTAGAGCTTAATAATGCTAACAAACATTTGCAGGAGGGCTGCGAGCACCCTGGTGCAACGCCTTCGGCGACATTGTCCCACAACCAGCGCTGAGTCAATTCAGCCCATCCCACTGACTCCTGAGCATACAAGCGCGCCAATACTCTGTACTCAGGCACGCACTCATGCACATGCTCACACCGGATGCACAGCGGCCTTGAGCTTCCAATCGTCATCTTCTCCGTCCTCGCATTGTTGTTGTTGAGCATGTGGCTGCCTTATCACTATAGTTCTTGCTGACCCTCAATTTACATTGTTAGCACCGTTCTTTCGCCTAGCAACCAGTGATTGACGTATTCGGTAAGAAACTCTCTCACTGATTTGTGCATATAGCAATATCAGTCATGGTTTTTTACTAAATAGCAACGTTAAACTGTAAAGGGAGGCTTAGTCAGGTGTATCAAAAATCATAAGCATAAGCAGATCGATTGCGTTACACATGTTACATGTACTGGTGTATCAGATTTAAACCAATACTACCTATGGCAAAAGTCAAGGCGACAAGTACGCAATGACGATGGCCTAAGCCGCTAATGCAACTGCTGCCGTTGCTGCTGCTGCTTGCGAGCCGGCGTTTTCAAAGTTCCATCAGCCTCAAATTCTTCGTCAATTGTCTCCACCGTCAGCGCGTCTGTGGAGCCGTAGACGCCTCCGACAATAGAGCGGTCCTGGCTGGGGTCCTGCTGGTACTCATTAGTCAGCTGCTGCGGACCGCTCTCGTGTCTGTGCCGAACAGCTGAGTTGAGCTGCCTGGAGCTCAGGCACCGGTGCAGGTCTGTGTGCGACGCCACGAGCTGGTTCAACTGCCTCTGCGAATTGCGCAGCTGCTGGCTGAGCCGGTCAATCTCAACTCGCTGCTCAGCCACCAGCTGCAGGATTGGGACTGGTACAGCATCCGATGATGGAGCGAATGATAATGGAGGAGAATGCAGCGGATTTTGCCTAGGAATCGCGGGCGACGCAGCGGCTGATGAGGTCGCACCTCGGTTTATCACCTGGTGCTGCTGGCGGACGCTGTGAAACGAGTGACGTCCAAGCTGGTCGCGATTGAAGAACGAACCGCTGCTGCTTCCGGCAGCAACGGCCGCCCCGTTGATGCCACGGCCCTGGGAGCCGAAGGCGGCATTCTGTCGATGACCGGCACTGCCGCCGCCGCTGATCAGCGGCGAAGATTCAACGTCGGCGTAGATTGGCGATGAAGTCCACGACGAGTCTGCACCAGCCTGCAAGGTGGCTGATGCCGACACCGAGGCGGCCGCGGCAGCTGCGATGTCGGCTGTTGAGAAGCCGCCGATTGGTGTCTGCCGGCCGCGCGGCAGCGAGGCGCCCCAGCCACCTGTGCCGTCCATCGATACTGCGCGGGGCGAGCAGGCGAAGCTATTTATAGTTCTGGTTATAATGTTTGTCATTACGAAGAATAGCATGCTACGCTTATATTTCTACTTTAAGTAGACGATGTGTCTCTCTTGCAAAAATTCATCCAAGACCATCCAAGACTTACTCGTAAATTCTGCGCGTCGCCGTTTTCGACGAATTCGTCGGCAGTAGCAGCTGACGAGGCCGGCGGCAAGGCAGGCGACTAACAGTAGCGTGACTACGCTTAGCGAGACTGCGATCACGTGGCCCAGTGTGATCGGTCCATCTGCAAGCAATGAAGCTTATCAGCTTGAACTAACCGGGGTACGTGCCGATTGTGTTGCATCAGATATGAGCAGCATTACTTACAACTTTCCATTCGGAACCAATCGCCAAGGGGGGCTTCGGTCGGTCTGGCCTTTTTCGCAATTCCAGTTGCCGAATTGCTTACGGCTGCTGTTGAACTCTTTCGCACGACGTCTACGGCTGCAAAATTCAACCGGAGGGACAAATGGACCATGACTGTTCTGCAAGGTATTGCTACCTCCGGGAAAAATCCGCAATGAGGAATGCCCATTATGCCTCTGCGCCAGTGTTGATAGTGCGGAGCACTTCATCTGTGACTGCCCCGCTTTTGCTCAGGAAGTGTTAGACACTTGGTGTTATACACTAGCTGTTAGACACTAGCTTTTAGACACTAGCTGTTAGACACTAGGTTTTGGACACTAGCTGTTAGACACTAAGCTGTTAGACACTAGCTGTTAGACACTAGCTGTTAGATACTAGCTGTTAGACACTAGCTGTTAGACACTAGCTGTTAGAAACTAGCTGTTAGATACTAGCTGTTAGACACTAGCTGTTAGACATTAGCTGTTAGACACTAGCTGTTAGACACTAGTTGTTAGACACTAGCTGTTAGACACTAGTTATTAGACACTAGCTGTTAGACACTAGTTGTTAGACACTAGCTGTTAGACACTAGTTGTTAGACACTAGCTGTTAGACACTAGTTGTTAGACACTAGCTGTTAGATACTAACATCCAAGGTGGCTTTCAGGCGACTCAGAGAATCTCAATCAAAGAGCTGTTCCGCGTCTGAAAAAGAAATCTTTGAATTTCAGTTTTACTGACCTGCACTATCGGAAGAATCGTAAATCTTCGAGTTCTTTGGCTCCGGCGTTGTCGCATAAGCTGCACTTGTCTTCGATGACTCAGTCGCTGGCAATGCAACCTTGACGGTGCTGACGGCTCGCAGCAGCATGAACTTGCAGGTATAGTTTCCATCGTATCGTTGACTGAAATCGGAAAACTCGTACTCTATCGTCACCTCGGACCACCCGTAGTCGCCCATGCTGCTCCCTGGCGCCGCCACCTGCCGCCGCCTCAGCTCGCACCGAGCGGCCGTCTGCAGCTCCGGGACTGTCGCAGCTTTTGGCGATCGTTGGCAATCTTCAAAGCAAGTCGCCGCCGACCCAGCAGTCTTGGCGAGCAGCGGACAAGCGAGGCGGACCGCTAGACCCGACGGACCGACGGCGCTGCAGCGGAGTCGCAAGCTGCCACCCAACGGCACCTCCTTTGAGCTGGCCCAGCGTTCAAGACTCTGAGCATTCGCCACAGATAATGCCATCAGCAGGAGGTTCAGCACGACTAGCTCTGCTAGCTCTGTCTTTGGCATCATCATTCAGTACTGAACTTGCGGAATGAGTTGACTGACCGTCTCAAAGCTGTACGTGTTTTAAGCGGCGCGTCAGTATGTGCAGCCTACCGCATGCGCCTGAAGAAGCCTATGTATTAATACACAGATACGACATTCCTTCCTACATGGCCAGCAGATGAGAACTTTTCTATACCTGGCTATCTTTAATTCCTTTTGTTTCTGCCCAATCTTCGAGCTCTAACTTTGCCGAACTGTCTATCCTTCTAACCCTGGCTTTGTCTCTCTCTCTTCTCTCCTCTCATTCCTTCTCTGTCCGCTTCTACGGCTGTCTGAACCTTTCTTGCCATAGTTAGGCATCGCAAGCTGCGCTCATTGCTATTTTGTGTTTGCCATCAATTTTAGTAAAGGCCTATCTATATGACTTAGTTATCAATGGGATAATATATACTCAGCAACATTGTAAAGTCGCCACTCTATGCAATTTCTCTTGGACTATTCTGAAATAAAAGATACGAGAAAACTGATAATCGGGGGTAGCTTTAATCCTTTTCGACTTTTCGACCATTTATTATTTCGCGCTAACAAAAAGCCAAGAGTTTAAACCACAGATACTAGAATAACTAGATCAGCCACTCAGGCATATATGCTTAGTAAAAAGGCTTTCTACTTTCAGTTCAGTAGCAAAGAAGAATACATAAGCTATTTTATAAAAAATAAAGGCAGCTGAAATGACTTTGATAAGTTTAGAAGCCCAAGCTTGCAGGCGTAAACAGCTTGCTAATTGGTTCAGCAATAATGTACATTAGCCAGTCCACTGAAAGGCAATAAAAATTGGGTGGCGGGGGGGGGGTAGTGTTGAAAGGCTCGATTGGAGGGTTTAAGCTGGGGGTAAGAGCCAATAAATGAGCCTTGGCTTTAAAAATACATTAAAATGCTTCTGTTTAACTTACTACTGAACTGAAAGTAGTTCACACGCAAATGTGCTGAGTGGCCCATCTAGTTATTCTAATCTGTGGTTTAAACTAAACAACAGCGAAAACCCTGCGCTTGTTCATTTTTACAAACTTATAAAATAAGTTTTCAGCAATTCTTCAACGCTCTGAAATTTTACAACCGTACACTCGTAACCGTTCCATTCCATCCAAGCCGCTAATTGCATCGGTGGTTTTATTGCCCTCAAGTTCATGCATTCTCTCCACTGTTCTTGCAAATTTATGGCTACCCGCTGTGTGCCGTTGCATTTTAATTTCATTCTTCAAATTCAAAAGCGGTAATATTGTAAAATATTGATTCTTTCTCATACAAGTTCGGTGAACACTAATTACCCATGGATGCAACTCCTGACTATGGTCCTGTAATGTGCCTTGAGCAATACCACCATTTCTTAAATAGAGCAATATTTACTTTCTTCAAAACAGTAAACCGTTAACGTTAAATATTCAAATTCAAAATAACGGCAGACAATGTCGGTTAGTGCGGGGCAATGTTTTTCAACATAAGCTTCTGTTTGCCATTGCTTCTATCTTTTAAATTTTATGAACTTCTTTAGACCCTCCGCTGTCACTACTGGATGTCTGTCTATCTAACAGCATGCCTGTATTACGTAGAGTGTACGGGGGGTCGTGAGAATGGAATTCGTCTGAGTATAGCCATGGACTCAGTGCCCAGCAACACGCAGAGAGATGGACGTCATGGCGGTCTGGCATCATCTTGTCTCTCTTTACCCTCCATGTGCTCAAGAATAAACACCCACGCATCAGTGCACATTTTACACATTCTGCAAATCATTTTTAGTTTAGTGCTCGAAATACTACTTATGACCCGATAGTAGCGAGGTGAGAAAACTATGTGTATTTTTTCTCAATAAGCAGAAAATCAGCAAGACTATTTTCGATTTTCATTATAAAGTTTCAGTGGCACTTTTAATGTAATTAGCCCCTTCGGTGACGCCGTCCCAAAACCAGCGCTGAGTCAATTCTGCCCATACCGTACGCAGGCACGCACTCATGCACACGCTCACACAGCGGCTCTTTGACTTTCGAATCTTCAAGGCATGTACACTCTCGCTTCGCTTCTCCACTTGTTTTGTCGACAAAAACAAATAACAAAACATTGTCCATTGCGCTCTGTATTTTCTAAAGTACTTAGCACAGATCTCTTCCTTAGGTCTGCAGATTAATATACAAAGAGATGGCGCGGCTCACAGATGGAGAAAAAAAGAGAAAAGCCCAAACGAATTCGAAATTAATCTGCTCAGCTTCTTTAGAGTACCGCCATCTTTCTCTAGCAGCAGTAGCAGCGCTTCTTTCGTGTCGCGTTACAATTCTAAAAGGCGTTTCGAGTCGGTTCCGGACTAAAGTGAGGGGGCTTGAGGGGACTGGCTGGCCCTGAATCAGTGTCAGCGATTCAACTGACCTGCTTCTCGCCTGCGCATCTCAGATTCCTTTTCTCTCGCCCTCCTTCCTCCTGCATCGCTGTCTCTCCGCGCTCTATTTTGAGCATAATTGGTTGGGGTTAATCAGCTTCGACTCGACCTGCGCCGGCTTGTATTTCATTGCCCGGGAGTCTTTCACACCTGGGAGATGAGTCCATCTATTAGTGATGCACTGACTTCATCTAGAATTCTCATTTTCGATAGAAAATGCAGCAGTGATGTTTGTGCTGTCAATAGCGGATCCTTGAAACAGAAAATAAAATTATGGCCGTCAAATACTACAGTAGGACACTAGCCACAGACACTCATGGACACTAGCCACAGACACTCATGGACACTAGCCAC
Source organism: Macrostomum lignano (assembly GCA_002269645.1). Taxonomy (NCBI): domain Eukaryota; kingdom Metazoa; phylum Platyhelminthes; family Macrostomidae; genus Macrostomum; species Macrostomum lignano. The sequence continues at coordinate 156,671 of NIVC01001668.1, read as the reverse complement.
AGACACTCATGGACACTAGCCACAGACACTCATGGACACTAGCTACAGACACTCATGGACACTAGCCACAGACACTCATGGACACTAGCCACATGCACTCATGGACACTAGCCACAGACACTCATGGACACTAACCACAGACACTGACGGACACTAGCCACACAGACACTCATGGTGATGGACACTAACCATAGACACTCATAGGGATGGACACTAGCCACAGACACTCATAGTGATGGACACTAGCCACAGACACTTACGGACACTAGCTACAGACACTCATGGTGATGGACACTAGCCACAGACACCCATGGTGATGGACACTAGCCACAGACACTCATGGTGATGGACACTAGCCACAGACACTCATGGTGATAGACACTAGCCACAGACACTCATGGTGATGGACACTAGCCACACAGACACTCTTGGTGATGGACACTAGCCACAGACACCCATGGTGATGGACACTAGCCACAGACACTCATGGTGATGGACACTAGCCACAGACACTCATGGTGATAGACACTAGCCACAGACACCCATGGTGATGGACACTAGCCACAGACACAAACCTAGTTTTCTTAGTGTCCGCTGTCCACTTAGTGTCCAGTCTCCACTGAGACTGAAACCTAAGAGCTTTGTTAAAAAATGTCTTAAAGTCGAAACTACTGCAAAAATGACCTATAAAAACACGCGAGAAAGCTGCTGGCCCGAGGCAGACCCCAGTTTTCTGATTTCCCCGAAAATCCTCACTCGGTTTGCCGCAGCGGCTCCTGGCTGGCCCGCAGCCGATCGGGCGTGTCGAATTAAAAAATTCTGGGAATGGGGATTTTTCTAACTCGGGGTTGGCGGGCTGAGAAAAGCATGAAAATTGGGGCGCCAAAAGAGCTACTGGTGACGTCCAATGGCGTCGGGACCTGGCTTGCAGGCCGGGTAGCCAATGCCGGACCCCTCTCTCTCTCTCTCTCTCTCTCTCTCTCTCTCCCGCTACTAAGCCTAGCGGATTATCTTAAGCAACCGCGTGCTTTCCACCCTAAGCCGCGAACCGAGTAGCGCAGAGGGGGCAAATCCAGGCAATCAGTGTTCACCTTTTTTTTCTCTCGACAAGAGACCCTCGATTGACTCCAATCGGAGAGCACCGTTGAAGAAAGTGTACCAAGCTCAACACTCTCACTGAATATTGTTGCGACGCGGACAATACAATGGCATCGACTACTGCACTGCTGGTAGTGCAGGCAGCTAGGCTAACTCTGCTCAAAGTTTGAGCACACTGGAAACTGCGTGCGGCTAAGTAATTTTCAACAGCTACGAGGTATTTCTTGATATAGTTGATTGAAAATCTTTATCGTATTACAGATATTGTAACAGTTTGCTGGGTTAGTCTCTAAAATTGCAGTGCAGACAAAATTTTGTGCCACTTTTTTATTGCTTGCTTAATTCTAAAAATTAGCTGCTGATACAAATTGATACATGTGCTGGATAGCAGTCTTCTCAGGGCAGGCTTCTGCACATCTGCACTGTGCAGCTGCTGTATGCAAGTTGATGAAGAAAGCTGCTAAACTATTCAGCTAGTTGAACAGACAGACAGACAGACAGACAGACAGACAGACAGACAGACAGACAGACAGACAGACAGACAGACAGACAGACAGACAGACAGACGGACAGACAGACAGACAGACAGACAGACAGACAGACAGACAGACAGACGGACAGACAGACAGACAGACAGACAGACAGACAGACAGACAGACAGACAGACAGACAGACAGACAGACAGACAGACAGACAGACAGACAGACAGACAGACAGACAGACAGACAGACAGACAGACAGACAGACAGACAGACAGACAGACAGACAGGCAGACACTAAGACACTAAGACAGAAAGACAGACACTAAGACAGAAAGACAGACACTAAGACAGACAGAGACACTAAGACAGACAGACAGACAGACAGACAGACAGTTATTTGCATTACTATTAATTATGCAGGTGGATAGGCAGGTAGACAGCCGCCCAGTCAGATAGACAGGCACTTGGAGCCGCAGTGCAAGCGCCACTCCATCCCAGTTAGCCGCAAGAAGTCGCATCTCGCCCGGGCCGCAGTCCCGAAGTCGAAGCCGAATCCAAATAGAAAAGCCAGGGCAGCTTCAATTGTCTGCCGGTGCAGCTTTGATTCGGGATTAAATTTCTCTCCCGGCCACTCCCTACTTGCCCCACTCCATTGCGGCGCTACAGATTTGTGCAGCCGCGCAGCGTAGCTGGATTTCGGGGTTGGGGTGGGAGGATAAAAATCCCGAATGCCAGCGCTGAGGGCCGTGTTTTGGGGGGGCATCCGCTTATTGAAAGGTAAGCCAGTGATTTCTCGGCTGCGTCTCAGCTGAGCAGACGCCTGAGCCGGCTGGCTAATTGCAAAATTGTTGATGGATTTCTAGGAATTGGGTATTTAAGGGGGCTCAGGAGTGCAGATTGAGAACGGAAAAAACAGGCAATTATAGGGGCCCCCGCTGTGCCTTCAGCTTGTATTGCACCTGGTTTGTTTATGCCTGACTGCGCTGGCTCAGCCATCTCCAGCTTCTGGTTGCAGCTGCTGGCTTTGATGGCCGGCTTTTCACTGGGATTTAAATCCTCGAGACTTTTCCCTTGAGATTTGCTCTCTTGATAATCATTATGTTTGGATTCGTCTCACTGAGATTTGCCGGAGATTTTTACGATTGAGATACATCTCAGTGAGATTCGTCCCAGTGAGATTCGTACCAGTGAGATTCGTCCCAGTGAGATTCATCCCAGAGAGATTCGTCTCAGGGAGATTCGTCCCAGTGAGATATGTTACATTAAGATTCTTCCGAGTGAGATTAGTCCCAGTGAGATTCGTCCCAGTGAGATTCGTCCCAGTGAAATTCATCCCAGAGAGATTCGTCCCAGAGAGATTCGTCTCAGAGAGATTCATCCCAGAGAGATACATCTCAGTGAGATTCGTCCCAGTGAGATTCATCCCAGTGAAATTCATCCCAGAGAGATTCGTCCCAGAGAGATTCGTCTCAGAGAGATTCATCCCAGAGAGATTCATCCCAGAGAGATTCATCCCAGTGAAATTCATCCCAGTGAAATTCAACCCAGAGAGATTCGTCCCAGAGAGATTCGTCTCAGAGAGATTCATCCCAGAGAGATTCATCCCAGAGAGATTCATCCCAGTGAAATTCATCCCAGTGAAATTCAACCCAGAGAGATTCATCCCAGAGAGATTCGTCTCAGAGAGATTCATCCCAGAGAGATTCATCCCAGAGAGATTCGTCCCAGAGAGAATCGTCTCAGAGAGATTCATCCCAGAGAGATTCATCCCAGAGAGATTCATCCCAGTGAAATTCATCCCAGAGAGATTCATCCCAGAGAGATTCGTCCCAGAGAGATTCATCCCAGTGAAATTCATCCCAGAGAGATTCATCCCAGAGAGATTCGTCCCAGAGAGATTCATCCCAGAGAGATTCATCCCAGAGAGATTCATCCCAGTGAAATTCATCCCAGAGAGATTCATCCCAGTGAAATTCATCCCAGTGAAATTCAACCCAGAGAGATTCGTCCCAGAGAGATTCGTCCCAGAGAGAATCGTCTCAGAGAGATTCATCCCAGAGAGATTCATCCCAGAGAGATTCATCCCAGTGAAATTCATCCCAGAGAGATTCATCCCAGAGAGATTCGTCCCAGAGAGATTCATCCCAGTGAAATTCATCCCAGAGAGATTCATCCCAGAGAGATTCGTCTCAGAGAGATTCATCCCAGAGAGATTCATCCCAGAGAGATTCGTCCCAGAGAGATTTATCCCAGAGAGATTCATCCCAGAGAGATTCGTCTCAGAGAGATTCATCCCAGAGAGATTCATCCCAGAGAGATTCATCCCAGAGAGATTCGTCCCAGAGAGATTCGTCTCAGAGAGATTCATCCCAGAGAGATTCGTCCCAGAGAGATTCGTTTCAGAGAGATTCGTCTCAGTGAGATTCGTACCAGTGAGGTTCGTACCAGTGAGGTTCGTCCCAGTGAGATTTATCCCAGTGAGATCTTTTCCACTAAAATTATTCCCAATGGGATATTTATTTTCTGCCTGCTTCTTTACTCAGACTATTCCACGATTTGTGGCCCACCAAATTACGGCTCCATCAGTGAGCAAGCCACGCCTGCGCAATAAAATGCCAATTCGTCCTTCGTCTGCCCGTCGTCTGCCTCTAAGCCTCTTCCTGCGCTTACCTCCATAACATCCGGTTTGCGGCATTTGGAAGGCGAGTGTGTCGCTAGTGCGGGAAAAACAGTATATTGGCTGTCCTCAACCCAGCTGAGTTCTCCAGTTCCCGTTGTCATCGAGTTCGCCTCTGGTGCTGGCGCCTCTGGTGCTGGCGCCTCTGGTGCTGGCGCCTCTGGTGCTGGCGCCTCTGGTGCTAATAGCGCCCCTCGAGTTAAATGGCGCCCCTCGAGAAAAATGGCGCCCCTCGAGAAAAATGGCGCCCCTCAACAGAAATGGCGCCTCCCGCAATGAGAAATCCTGACCAACGCTCCCACACCGAATACAGTAGAGTGGCCTAGGCTGGCCTCATTAGGCTAATCCCCCTTGTCCCAGCGGGGCATTATCGAATTATACTATTCTGCCAAAGCAGCCGCTACATCACAGCGCCACCCCCGATGCGCTTTTTATTATAGCTAACCCATTGCTATGCGTGGCTGCGGGTGCCGGCTGTGTGTAGCGCTTGGACGCCCCGTTTCAAAGCCTCGAGTTGCGAATTTGGCTGCTTCTTTTGAAGCCACCGGGACTGAGAAAACTGCTTCTTTATAGGTTGAGGAGGAGGGAAGGGACGAGACTGGCTCGAAGGCTGGTTCGAACAGTGGGCAGACGGCACTCCTGCGGGGAGGAGCAACCAGTGCGGCATTTCGTGCGAGCTGCTGTTTTGGCGACAGAACCGCGAGAGACATTCGAGACCCGGCTTTAATAGGGAATTTTAGCTTTTTGATTCCAGTTTTTTAAACTGCGCAGTTGAAGTTTTTGTTATCGGTGGGCTGGGCGAAGCTGGACATACGGGCTCGTAAGACTTAGGGCCCGTTCTATAACGCCATCGTAAGATAAGATCGTTCTTAGCTCCTATCTCCGCAGTACGTACGTTCGAACTTACGCTACGACAGCTTTATAGTACGACCCCATAGTGTTTTAGACAGGCAGGGAGGCCGACCGGCAGACAGACAGACAGACAGACATATAGACAGACAGACAGACAGACAGACAGACAGACAGACAGACAGACAGACAGACAGACGGACAGACAGACAGACAGACAGACAGACAGACAGACAGACAGACAGACAGACACAGACAGACAGACAGACAGATTAGCTAATCATCCAATTAGATGATTGGATGTGGCGCTAATCAGATATGACGATAATCAGATGTGGCGCTATTTAGATGTGGCGCTAATCAGATGTGGCGCTATTTAGATTGAAGTGAAACGAAGGCGCCGTTAGCAAGAGGATGGGAGAAATCAGCCGACACGCGCGTGATGCGTGAACAAGCATCCAGCCTTGGCAGCAACTCCCCAGATGCACAAGATCTGCATGCCTAAAAATAGTCCTGATGATCGGCGAGCAAGAAGCCCAGCCATGCGACCCTCGCGTGATGCATGCACAACCTCTGACCGACACTGCCTATTGGGCCTCGAAATCCCACTCTCTCTCCCTACTGCTCCTATTCCTCGTTGCTCGCGTACAGTGTGCTAGCTTATAAAATATACTGATTGAAGAGGAAAGATCCTCGCCTGAAGTTTGAGAATGTGACTCTAGAGATCACACAGAGAAAGTTACCATCGAGGTCCATTGTTCGTTGTCTTCCTTAACTGTTGGCAGAAGGAAACGATTATAATATGGGAAAAACCAATATAATTTTTCGTTTCAATTGGTTCCACTGACCGCGTGAGTCGCCGCTAGACAGAAGTCTCAGATACCATGCAGTTATCGCTCTGCTGCATGTCTTCAACAGCCATTCGAATGAATCGAGAACTGAGACTTTCCTGCCTTCAGTAAAGGAAGACTTCGAACTAAACAAGACCAATGGACGAAGATCAAGAAGCGACGCAGTTTACCCTTCCAAGAAGAAACTTTCGTTGAGAGATCTACACAATCAATTTGGTCAAGACGGTATTTTTCCGACGTCCTATTTAACTGCAATGTACCTTCAGCCAGCATCCCGATCTGACTGTCTACCAGACGCTGTTTCAATTTGTCGAGTCTCCGTGTCCAGTCCTATTTGCGTCACTGTTTAGGGCATCGAAAAGCCCATTCAATTTGTCGAGTTTCCGAGTTCACGTCAACCCCCCTCTCAGATCTGATTAAATAGTCAAGAGGATATGCTGGTACAATTCATCCACTGTTGTCACAAGTTCACTTTGCCCCTTGACCAAGTTTCGTGTTTCAACAACATCAACTCAATTGCAAGTTACCAAGTGGGACTGCGTATCGCAAGCAAATGCACAACTGTACGCCATGTCATCATTGCTCCAAGCTTATTTTCAACAGAGCTCGGAGGGCCTCGCTTCCCTGAAAAAAGAGCGACTGAAGTGAAACGAAGGCGCCGTTAGCAAGAGGATGGGAGAAATCAGCCGACACGCGCGTGATGCGTGAACAAGCATCCAGCCTTGGCAGCAACTCCCCAGATGCACAAGATCTGCATGCCTAAAAATAGTCCTGATGATCGGCGAGCAAGAAGCCCAGCCATGCGACCCTCGCGTGATGCATGCACAACCTCTGACCGACACTGCCTATTGGGCCTCGAAATCCCACTCTCTCTCCCTACTGCTCCTATTCCTCGTTGCTCGCGTACAGTGTGCTAGCTTATAAAATATACTGATTGAAGAGGAAAGATCCTCGCCTGAAGTTTGAGAATGTGACTCTAGAGATCACACAGAGAAAGTTACCATCAAGGTCCATTGTTCGTTGTCTTCCTGAACTGTTGGCAGAAGGAAACGATAATATGGGAAAAACCCATATAAATTTTTCGTTTCAAGATGTTGCGCCAATCAGATGTGGCGCCACTCAAACAGGTGTTTAGTTTACAACTAAACAGACAAACTATCTGTCCGTATTCAGCACTCCTGCTCAATATCGGGGTCATTTTTATTCAAAGAATAAACCAGCCTTAGCCATCGATGCCCGAGTCAGCCGAAGTAAGTTTCCCATAGCCGTCTGGTGCCGGCAATGAATATCAAAGCGGAGTCCTTTGAGGGGCGGAGAGAAGGGTTTGAGCTCCTGGGATTCAAGCAGCGGAGATGCAAATTTTGTATAAGTACACGCGCGTAATATTAACTAGGCAGAAATGACTGGGATTATTATCCCTATGGGAGGTTTCCGCCGCGTCCCGGGCAGGCAAGGGCGAGGCCGTCCAATGCGACTTCCTAAAGGGCCAACCTGGCATCCCCTGTGGCCTCTTCCCAGCCCGTCTCGCTTCCTCCTTCGATCCCTTCTTCTCCTGCAGCCCCCCGCTGCGAGCACCGGCTGCAGATTCGTCCCAATCCCCACCTCACCTCCCCCAGCAACGGGTTGTCTTTGCGATCTCCTAATCCAGGCTTATTAAGCAGGGACGATGGGGACACAGGTGCCTCTCCGTAACATTTTAATGTCATCGCCGGCTGAAACTGTTGCGTAATGAAATTTATGTCTCATATTGCTCAGTGGGCGAACTGGGCCAGCCGCTATTTTTACTGACTTATATTACCGTGATAAAAAATAATTTTAATCGCCGACTGGAGTCTTAATGGCTATTTTTGACTTCATGCCTGCCTTCTTTCCCTGTGATCTTCTGTGTTTTCCGCTCCTCTCCTCTCCTCTCCGCTCCTCTCCTCTCCTCTCCGTTCCTCTCCTCTCCTCTCCGCTCCTCTCCTCTCCTCTCCTCTCCGCTCCTCTCCTCTCCTCTCCTTTCCTCTCCTCTCCTCACCTCACCTCACCTCTCATCTCCTCTCCTCACCTCTCCTCTCCTCACCTCTCCTCTCCTGTCCTCTCTCTCCTGTCCTCTCCTCTCCTCTCCTCTCCTCTCCTCTCCTCTCCTCTCCTCTCCTCTCCTCTCCTCTCCTCTCCTCTCCTCTCCTCTCCTCTCCTCTCCTCTCCTCTCCTCTCCTCTCCTCTCCTCTCTTCTCCTCTCCTCTCCTTACCTCACCTCACCTCTCCTCTCCTCTCCTCACCTCTTCTCTCCTCTCCTCTCCTTTCCTCTCCTTTCGTCTCCTTTCCTCTCTCTTCTCCCCAGATCGCATCCCAGTATTCTCTCAGTATCGCACGGTCTGACCAAATGCAACAATTGCAGTCAGTTCCCCTTGGATCAATTTAACAACGCTACATGTCGGCAGTCAGTTTAAAAAGCAGCTAATACAGGCAAAGAGTAAAGAAGCAAAGGTGCAAATCTCGGGCTATACTATTTTAACACACTTGCAAGCTGTATGCGCGAATGAGTAGATCTTCCCTCAGCTCAAGGCGGCTGCACGCCGGACCCAGTTGGCACGGAGGCAGCTCAGGCCAGTGTTTACTTCAGATCCCAATCACGCGCATAGGTCTCCTCATCTCGATCCCCACCTTTTACGTATCCTCCATATAGCTTTCGGCTCAAACTAAAAGTCTTGAGCAAAGCTGGAGCTGAGGAAAAAGATAAGACGCCAGGTTAAGAGCAATAGTACCTCAAATGTCGTCTTTTCCAAAGCGGGAAACTCTGCTTCGTCTCGCTTTAGTAACCCCGGCTCGATGGCCACGGGCAGTGTCCCCCCCCCCCACCCCGCTGGGTGTAAAATTGATTGAAAATAAAATTCCACCCCATCTGGTGGACTGGGATGTCCCCGAGTGGCGCTTCCCAATTTCATTCCCTCAATTTTCACTTCCTACAAATTATTTTGACTAGACGTTTGTTATGCACTTTTCAAAAGGACTTGGTGTACCTGCATTTTTTAATAGAATCAATAAATTGAATGAATCAAAATATATTTGAAAGCTTCTCAGTTCCTAATTTCTGATTGTGAAATTTCGATCTGTCTTTGAGAATGTGAATTCTTCAGTCTGTGAGACAGACTCGTGAAACTTCAGGTGTCAATTTTACAACTATTTTACTGATAGTAGGCAGGAAGGTACAGAAAAAAATTATCGACTTCTTTGTCTCGTGGTTCGTTTATTGTAGATGCGTTCCGGATACCTTGAATCAAATATTTGGCATCCCAAAACTCCTGCACCTTCTGGTTTGACACTCTTGTTACGTTTCTGCCTCCTGAGTATGGTTCGGATTTGATTGTTCGGGTTTGATTGTTCGGGTTTGATGGTTCGGGTTTGATGGTTCGTATTTGATTGTTCGGGTTTGATGGTTCGTATTTGATTGTTCGGGTTTGATGGTTCGGATTTGATTGTTCGGGTTTGATTGTTCGGGTTTGATGGTTCGGGTTTGATGGTTCGTATTTGATTGTTCGGGTTTGATGGTTCGTATTTGATTGTTCGGGTTTGATTGTTCGGGTTTGATGGTTCGGGTTTGATGGTTCGGGTTTGATGGTTCGGGTTTGATGGTTCGGGTCTGATGGTTCGGGTTTGATGGTTCGGATTTGATTGTTCGGGTTTGATTGTTCGGGTTTGATGGTTCGGGTTTGATGGTTCGGGTTTGATGGTTCGGGTTTGATGGTTCGGGTTTGATGGTTCGGGTTTGATGGTTCGGGTTTGATGGTTCGGATTTGATTGTTCGGGTTTGATGGTTCGGGTTTGATGGTTCGGGTTTGATGGTTCGGGTTTGATGGTTCGGGTCTGATGGTTTGGGTCTGATGGTTTGGGTTTGATGGTTCGGGTCTGATGGTTCGGGTTTGATGGTTCGGGTCTGATGGTTCGGGTTTGATGGTTCGGGTCTGATGGTTCGGGTCTGATGGTTTGGGTTTGATGGTTCGGGTTTGATGGTTCGGGTTTGATGGTTTGGGTTTGATGGTTCGGGTTTGATGGTTCGGGTTTGATGGTTCGGGTCTGATGGTTTGGGTCTGATGGTTTGGGTTTGATGGTTCGGGTTTGATGGTTCGGGTTTGATGGTTTGGGTTTGATGGTTCGGGTTTGATGGTTCGGGTTTGATGGTTCGGGTTTGATGGTTCGGGTCTGATGGTTTGGGTCTGATGGTTTGGGTTTGATGGTTCGGGTCTGATGGTTCGGGTTTGATGGTTCGGGTCTGATGGTTCGGGTTTGATGGTTCGGGTCTGATGGTTCGGGTCTGATGGTTTGGGTTTGATGGTTCGGGTTTGATGGTTCGGGTTTGATGGTTTGGGTTTGATGGTTCGGGTTTGATGGTTCGGGTTTGATGGTTCGGGTCTGATGGTTTGGGTCTGATGGTTTGGGTTTGATGGTTCGGGTTTGATGGTTCGGGTTTGATGGTTTGGGTTTGATGGTTCGGGTTTGATGGTTCGGGTTTGATGGTTCGGGTTTGATGGTTCGGGTCTGATGGTTCGGGTCTGATGGTTTGGGTTTGATGGTTCGGGTTTGATGGTTCGGGTTTGATGGTTCGGGTTTGATGGTTCGGGTTTGATGGTTCGGGTCTGATGGTTCGGGTCTGATGGTTTGGGTTTGATGGTTCGGGTTTGATGGTTCGGGTTTGATGGTTTGGGTTTGATGGTTCGGGTTTGATGGTTCGGGTTTGATGGTTCGGGTTTGATGGTTCGGGTTTGATGGTTCGGGTTTGATGGTTCGGGTTTGATGGTTCGGGTTTGATGGTTTGGGTTTGATGGTTCGGGTTTGATGGTTCGGGTTTGATGGTTCGGGTTTGATTGTTCGGGTTTGATGGTTCGGGTTTGATGGTTTGGGTTTGATGGTTCGGGTTTGATGGTTCGGGTTTGATGGTTTGGGTTTGATGGTTCAGGTTTGATGGTTCGGGTTTGATGGTTTGGGTTTGATGGTTCGGGTTTGATGGTTCGGGTTTGATGGTTCGGGTTTGATGGTTCGGGTCTGATGGTTCGGGTTTGATGGTTCGGGTCTGATGGTTCGGGTTTGATGGTTCGGGTTTGATGGTTCGGGTCTGATGGTTCGGGTCTGATGGTTCGGGTCTGATGGTTTGGGTTTGATGGTTCGGGTTTGATGGTTCGGGTTTGATGGTTCGGGTTTGATGGTTCGGGTTTGATGGTTCGGGTTTGATGGTTCGGGTTTGATGGTTCGGGTTTGATGGTTCGGGTCTGATGGTTCGGGTTTGATGGTTCGGGTTTGATGGTTCGGGTTTGATGGTTTGGGTCTGATGGTTCGGGTCTGATGGTTCGGGTCTGATGGTTCGGGTCTGATGGTTTGGGTTTGATGGTTCGGGTTTGATGGTTCGGGTTTGATGGTTTGGGTTTGATGGTTCGGGTTTGATGGTTCGGGTTTGATGGTTTGGGTTTGATGGTTCAGGTTTGATGGTTCGGGTTTGATGGTTTGGGTTTGATGGTTCGGGTTTGATGGTTCGGATTTGATTGTTCGGGTTTGATGGTTCGGGTTTGATGGTTCGGGTTTGATGGTTCGGGTTTGATGGTTCGGGTTTGATGGTTCGGGTTTGATGGTTCGGGTTTGATGGTTCGGGTCTGATGGTTCGGGTTTGATGGTTCGGGTCTGATGGTTCGGGTTTGATGGTTCGGGTTTGATGGTTCGGGTCTGATGGTTCGGGTCTGATGGTTCGGGTCTGATGGTTTGGGTTTGATGGTTCGGGTTTGATGGTTCGGGTTTGATGGTTTGGGTTTGATGGTTCGGGTTTGATGGTTCGGGTTTGATGGTTTGGGTTTGATGGTTCAGGTTTGATGGTTCGGGTTTGATGGTTCGGGTCTGATGGTTCGGGTTTGATGGTTCGGGTTTGATGGTTCGGGTCTGATGGTTCGGGTCTGATGGTTCGGGTCTGATGGTTTGGGTTTGATGGTTCGGGTTTGATGGTTCGGGTTTGATGGTTTGGGTTTGATGGTTCGGGTTTGATGGTTCGGGTTTGATGGTTCGGGTCTGATGGTTCGGGTCTGATGGTTTGGGTTTGATGGTTCGGGTCTGATGGTTCGGGTTTGATGGTTTGGGTTTGATGGTTCGGGTTTGATGGTTCGGGTTTGATGGTTCGGGTTAGGGTTCGCATCTGGGAACCAATACACCATCAATGTGTGCAGTCCAGTATTCGCCCAGCAAAAGTGCATGGCTGCATTCTCTTGCTAGGTGAAACACAAGAAGACTAAAAGCAACTGTCTACACCCATCCCCTCTTCACCCTCGATTTCCCGGGATGCGCGCACACACTGACTTTTTCTGTTGGTAAGTCAAACAGAAGTTGCCAGGTCATGAGGAGGGAGAGAGAGGACAGAGGAGGAAATATTGGGGTGCAGGTAAGCCATGTTCCAAAGGATAGGGATGGTGGCCCAGCCTGGGGCAGCTGCGAGGGTTCGAGGTGAACTGCGTGGAGCATTCGGAAATGCCACCGCGCCAGACAACGCGGCAGCTGGTATGATTCGCCCTCCTGTCCTTCATCTCACTCCCCCCAGACACTATTGATTGCCTCCGACACGCGATTCTTTGGACGCGTCCAAAAACCTGGAGGAGGCAAAGTCGAGACCCCCTGCCCCCGTGCCCCCCCCTGCCCCGCCTAATTTCACCCCATCTATATGGGAATCCAGCTCCAAGCTCCAAGCTAGCCTAGACCTGCAGGGCCAGCCTCTCGGTGCTGCATCATTTCTGCGGCATCCGCAAGTCATCGCTCGAAGGGTGGACGCAGAAGCCTTTTTATACAATCCTTTCCAAGTGTTCGGCCCCCGTCCCGCCTAAAAGTCTAATGCCGCATGTTCCCTCTATGCAGTATCTGTTGCATCGTAAATGGAGAGCGCGCACCGCCAAAGACGAGAGCCCTCGCCTTCCCCTGCCCAACTGGACCTGCCATGCTTTACCGGCCTAAATGCCTCCCGTCGGGCAATAAAGCACTCGGGAAGTTACACAGTTGCATTCGGCAATATTGGGGCAGAGATCGGACCGGTTACTCTTGGGCTAAGACATTTTTCTTCAAACAGAATGCATCAGGATTGTAAATATACAACCAGCCAAGATGCAGTACTGAACGGTTCCGCCGAAATAAAACAAAAAATTATGCAGTTCATTCTGTTCCCTCAACTGCGTGGGCTGGATTAGCAATCCATTCTATTCCTTCACTTGACTTTGGCTAGATTAGCAATCCATTCTATTCCTTCACTTGACTTTAGCTGGATTAGCAATCCATTCTAGATTAGCAATCCATTCTAGATTAGCAATCCATTCTAGATTAGCAATCCATTCTAGATTAGCAATCCATTCTAGATTAGCAATCCATTCTAGATTAGCAATCCATTCTAGATTAGCAATCCATTCTAGATTAGCAATCCATTCTAGATTAGCAATCCATTCTAGATTAGCAATCCATTCTAGATTAGCAATCCATTCTAGATTAGCAATCCATTCTAGATTAGCAATCCATTCTAGATTAGCAATCCATTCTAGATTAGCAATCCATTCTAGATTAGCAATCCATTCTAGATTAGCAATCCATTCTATTCCTTCACTTGACTTTGGCTGGATTAGCAATCCATTCTATTCCTTCACTTGACTTTGGCTAGATTAGCAATCCATTCTAGATTAGCAATCCATTCTAGATTAGCAATCCATTCTAGATTAGCAATCCATTCTAGATTAGCAATCCATTCTAGATTAGCAATCCATTCTAGATTAGCAATCCATTCTAGATTAGCAATCCATTCTAGATTAGCAATCCATTCTAGATTAGCAATCCATTCTAGATTAGCAATCCATTCTAGATTAGCAATCCATTCTAGATTAGCAATCCATGCTAGATTAGCAATCCATTCTAGATTAGCAATCCATTCTAGATTAGCAATCCATTCTAGATTAGCAATCCATTCTAGATTAGCAATCCATTCTAGATTAGCAATCCATTCTAGATTAGCAATCCATTCTAGATTAGCAATCCATTCTAGATTAGCAATCCATTCTAGATTAGCAATCCATTCTAGATTAGCAATCCATTCTAGATTAGCAATCCATTCTAGATTAGCAATCCATTCTAGATTAGCAATCCATTCTAGATTAGCAATCCATTCTAGATTAGCAATCCATTCTAGATTAGCAATCCATGCTAGATTAGCAATCCATTCTAGATTAGCAATCCATTCTAGATTAGCAATCCATTCTAGATTAGCAATCCATTCTATTCCTTCACTTGACTTTGGCTGGATTAGCAATCCATTCTATTCCTTCACTTGACTTTGGCTGGATTAGCAATCCATTCTATTCCTTCACTTGACTTTGGCTAGATTAGCAATTCATTCTAGATTAGCAATCCATTCTAGATTAGCAATCCATTCTAGATTAGCAATCCATTCTAGATTAGCAATCCATTCTAGATTAGCAATCCATTCTAGATTAGCAATCCATTCTAGATTAGCAATCCATTCTAGATTAGCAATCCATTCTAGATTAGCAATCCATTCTAGATTAGCAATCCATTCTAGATTAGCAATCCATTCTAGATTAGCAATCCATTCTAGATTAGCAATCCATTCTAGATTAGCAATCCATTCTAGATTAGCAATCCATTCTAGATTAGCAATCCATTCTAGATTAGCAATCCATTCTAGATTAGCAATCCATTCTAGATTAGCAATCCATTCTAGATTAGCAATCCATTCTAGATTAGCAATCCATTCTAGATTAGCAATCCATTCTAGATTAGCAATCCATTCTAGATTAGCAATCCATTCTAGATTAGCAATCCATTCTAGATTAGCAATCCATTCTAGATTAGCAATCCATTCTAGATTAGCAATCCATTCTAGATTAGCAATCCATTCTAGATTAGCAATCCATTCTAGATTAGCAATCCATTCTAGATTAGCAATCCATGCTAGATTAGCAATCCATTCTAGATTAGCAATCCATTCTAGATTAGCAATCCATTCTAGATTAGGAATGCATTCTATTTCTTCAATAAAATTACACATAAAGCATGCAAAGTACATTTCATAAGAACGCCAGCTAGCAAAGCAGAGTCAGACAGAAAAAAGCAGAACTTAAAGTTCGACCACTGGAATTCAGCCCCTGCGGATTGCGAAGTCTTGAATTTTTCTTTCGCAATAAATTTCGGCGAAAGAAACTGATATATTATTATTATAGTTGACCGAGTTAAGCAAAACTGCAGTAGGGACCCAGGGTTTCAGATAGACCGCAAGATATCAAAATGACAGTTGCATGTGCAACGAAAAAAAACAATCGCTTTCTATCACGAGTTATTTCTCGTTAATAGTGAATCAATTAGTGAGTGAGATCTCAGTCAGTGATATCCCAGTCGACAGTGAGATCCCAGTCAGTGAGATCCCCAGTCAGTGAGATCCCAGTCAGTGAAATCCCAGTCAGTCAGATCCCAGTCAGTCAGATCCCAGTCAGTGAGATCCCCAGTCAGTGAGATCCCAGTCAGTGAAATCCCAGTCAGTGAGATCCCAGTCAGTGAGATCCCCAGTCAGTGAGATCCCAGTCAGTGAGATCCCAGTCAGTCAGATCCCAGTCAGTGAGATCCCCAGTCAGTGAGATCCCAGTCAGTGAGATCCCAGTCAGTGAGATCCCAGTCAGTGAGATCCCAGTCAGTGAGATCCCCAGTCAGTGAGATCCCAGTCAGTGAAATCCCAGTCAGTGAGATCCCAGTCAGTCAGATCCCAGTCAGTGAGATCCCCAGTCAGTGAGATCCCAGTCAGTGAAATCCCAGTCAGTGAGATCCCAGTCAGTGAGATCCCCAGTCAGTGAGATCCCAGTCAGTGAGATCCCAGTCAGTCAGATCCCAGTCAGTGAGATCCCCAGTCAGTGAGATCACAGTCAGTGAGATCCCCAGTCAGTGAGATCCCAGTCAGTGAGATCCCAGTCAGTCAGATCCCAGTCAGTGAGATCCCAGTCAGTGAGATCCCAGTCAGTGAGATCCCAGTCAGTGAGATCCCAGTCAGTGAGATCTCAGTCAGTGAGATCCCAGTCGACAGTGAGATCCCAGTCAGTGAGATCCCAGTCAGTGAGATCCCAGTCAGTGAGATCCCAGTCAGTCAGATCCCAGTCAGTGAGATCCCAGTCAGTGAGATCCCAGTCAGTGAGATCCCAGTCAGTGAGATCCCAGTCAGTGAGATCCCAGTCAGTGAGATCCCAGTCAGTGAGATCCCAGTCAGTGAGATCCCAGTCAGTGAGATCCCAGTCAGTGAGATCCCAGTCAGTGAGATCCCAGTCAGTGAGATCCCAGTCAGTGAGATCCCAGTCAGTGAGATCCCAGTCAGTGAGATCCCAGTCAGTGAGATCCCAGTCAGTGAGATCCCAGTCAGTGAGATCCCAGTCAGTGAGATCCCAGTCAGTGAGATCCCAGTCAGTGAGATCCCAGTCAGTGAGATCCCAGTCAGTGAGATCCCAGTCAGTCAGATCCCAGTCAGTCAGATCCCAGTCAGTGAGATCCCAGTCAGTGAGATCCCAGTCAGTGAGATCCCAGTCAGTCAGATCCCAGTCAGTGAGATCCCAGTCAGTCAGATCCCAGTCAGTGAGATCCCAGTCAGTCAGATCCCCAGTCAGTGAGATCCCAGTCAGTGAGATTCCAGTCAGTGAGATCCCAGTCAGTGAGATCCCAGTCAGTGAGATTCCATATTTCCCGGATAATATAGCGAACTAATTTAGATTTTTAGATTGTCTGCAGGGAAATAAATTCCGATAACTATGCATGCCTCTTCGCTTCTAAAACTCGAGTAGGAACTGTCAAATTTATCCCTAGAAACCGACAGCTGGTGGCAGCTAAATAGGCGTTCGGTCAGAGCTCACTGGGCGGCGCTAATCTCAGGCTAAGGGATAATTGCAGAAATCTTTTCCCAACCACAAACTACAGCCCGAACTGCTGCGGTAGCTGCTGAACTAGAAGCGGGGAGGCATCGCATCCCATTATGTGTGCAGCCTGGGTGACGGGCTGGCGGCCTGGGCCTCTCTGTCAGCTGGAGAGGCCGCCCGGGAGCAACAGCGTTGAGGATTTCTCTAACAAATCCCTGCAATACAAATGCTGGAGCGCGGGGGAGGAAAGGAGAGAGAATGAGGATCTCTCGACCGAAGCCCCCGGCATCCTAGATAACGCTTAAGTCGGATCACACTGCGTGTGTTAGTATAACTTCCCATCCTAATCCTCAATACAGCCGGGCGCTTTTATCGCCTTTAAAAGTGCACTCAAGTTGCTGTGCTGTGGGGAAGATTCTGAAGGCAAGACTGAGATAGAGTGATGAGGCAAGGGAGCTAGGGTGAGAAATTTGATAGTAAGTCAAGTCTGAAGCATCAATACTGCCTCATAATATACTTCTTCAAACTTGAAAATCAGAAAGTACACAATTTTTTACTAAGTGTACTAAGTTTACAAACAAGCATAAAAGATCCCATGAAGTAAAAAATCTATATGACTCTTCCCATGCACACAATGTACAATTTTATTGCTACCATGTGTACGAGCGTATGTATTCTATTCAACAACTTACACCATTAATTTGCGCAATGCGATAGTATTCTGGGCCGTCGGCCAAGAAAAAAAACGTGATTGGCAATCGGTGGAGAGTCACCCTCGGTTGGCTGACCCTCGTTCATTGTGCAGCGCAGCTTTGAGGTGAATCGCCCCCCCCCCCCCCGGCTTCGCTGTCGTATAGGGCAAAAGCGCACTGTTGTTCCTTTCCTCTGTTCCCTCCCCTCTCCCTATCCGTGCGTGGCCTCTGTCTGGGGGGAGGCGAAGGGTACAACAAAACAGTGCAAGAAAGGCCGTAGCGTTTTTGATCGTCACTCAACTCCACCCCCTCGGCTCTGATTGGCTGAGGCACGGCACCCTTCCAGGCCCCCCATGGGCTGGGCAGTTGAGGCCAAGATAACCTCAACTCTCCCACCCCAGCCCAGCCAAACCCCCCTTTAACTTTCGCCCGACCAATTCACACCCACCCCAACCTCCGCAGCCGGCCCCCACCCCAGCCGCGAGCGGTCGGTCGCACGCGGGGCGAGTTGCGCCGCCCCCTTCTCGCTCTCCTTTCCTCCATGGATCGGCCGTCCCGAGGGAAAACCCGACCGCGCGCTGAACAGGCAAGCGGCAGCAACAACAGCAACGACAGAAACAGAACTGTTGTCAGCGGCGGACCGGGCAACCAGCAGAGGCAACAACAGTCGCAACAACAACAGTCGAAGAAGAGGCAGCAAAATCAGAAAGAGGTTAGCAGTAGTCGCAGATGCCCTCAAGGGCGACAGTCACTGCAATCAGTTCAGAAACAGCAACAACTACCACAGCAGCAGCAGCAATCGGCGGCGCTTCGCCCTAGCGCTTGCTTTGATCCGTCAGTCAGCAGAAATGCGTCCTCATCGCTGCAGCCGCCAGAACGCCTGCATGGCCAGCCCAATTCAGCTGTAGTATCCGCCGCTGCCGCAGCCGCCGCCCCGCCAGCAAACGACCTGATGTCTGTGGCGATGACGGCTCTGCTGGCGCAGAGTCAGCAGCAGCGCCGGTCTGGCGCCCAACGACAGGTCCGGACGGAGCCAAAGGACCGCAGGCCAAATCGGGTGCTGTTCTGCCTGTCAATCAATAATCCTGTGCGCAAGATTATCATTCGATTGGTCGACTGGAAGTGAGTTGAAGCCTTTCTATTGCTATAGATGTCGTCATTAAGTGTCGGTGTAGGTGTACAGGGGTATCATGTCAGCTTGATGGTAATTGTGTCAGATTGATGGTATCATGTCAGCTTGTTGGTATCAACTATCATGTCAGCTTGATGGTAATTATGTCAAATTGATGGTATCATGTCAGCTTGATGGTAATTATGTCAGCTTGATGGTAATTATGTCAAATTGATGGTATCATGTCAGCTTGATGGTAATTATGTCAGCTTGATGGTAATTATGTCAGCTTGATGGTAATTATGTCAGATGGATGGTAATTATGTCAGCTTGATGGTAATTATGTCAGATTGATGGTAATTATGTCAGATGGATGGTAATTTTGTCAGCTTGATAGTAATTATGTCAGCTTAATGGTAATTATGTCAGATTGATTGTATCGTGTCAGCTTGATGGCAATTTTGTCAGCTTGATGGTAATCATGTCAGATTGATAGGGTCATGTTAGCTTGATGATATCATGTCAGTTTGATGATATCATGTCAGCTTGATGGAATATAATCAACGTGATAACGCATCTGATCAGACTGATACTGAATCTCATCTTAAAAGCGAAAATCATGTTAACTTAATAGCCCTATTATCCCGCCCGGCACAAGTTAAAGCTCAGTGCGTAGCGGCACAAAAATGATAAAAGAATGACTAAATAGTGAAGACAGTTTTGATGACGAACGAACTTTTCCCGCACACTGGAACCCAATTTGCTGGTACCGCAGGAGGAATTCTCCATCCCATTCTCATCTCATGATTGGCAACCCAACCCAACTCCCAATTTTCCCCTCTCCGCGGTACTTCTCTAACTCAAGCCAGAGAAATTTTTCTCCAAAGAAGGACTGCAGTCTCTGTACGTGCCAGAATCGGGGAAATTTTCCGCAGTCCACCGCCCTCCAAGCGCACCCTTCAAGCGAAATTGAATCAGGTGCACGGCATCCCGCCCTCACGTCCGAATATCTCCCTGCACTTTTCAGTTCGTTCATGTTTTTTAGCCCCTCAAATTCTCCCTGTGAGATTCTGTCACCCTGTTTCTGCGATTCTGTCACTCCTCTCTCACTGCGATTCTGTCACTCCTCTCTTACTGCGATTCTGTCACTCCTCTCCCACTGCGATTCTGTCACTCCTCTCTCACTGCGATTCTGTCACTCCTCTCTCACTGCGATTCTGTCACTCCTCTCTTACTGCGATTCTGTCACTTCTCTCTCACTGCGATTCTGTCACTTCTCTCTCACTGCGATTCTGTCACTCCTCTCTCACTGCGATTCTCTCACTCTACTCTCACTGCGATTCTGTCACTCCTCTCTCACTGCGATTCTGTCACTCCTCTCTTACTGCGATTCTGTCACTTCTCTCTCACTGCGATTCTGTCACTCCTCTCTCACTGCGATTCTCTCACTCTACTCTCACTGCGATTCTGTCACTCCTCTCTCACTGCGATTCTCTCACTCCTCTCTTACTGCGATTCTGTCACTCCACTCTCACTGCGATTCTGTCACTCCTCTCTCACTGCGATTCTCTCACTCTCACTCCACTTTCATGCGATTCTGTCACTCCGCTCTCACTGTGATTCTGTCACTCCTCTCTCACTGCGATTCTGTCACTCCTCTCTTACTGCGATTCTGTCACTCCTCTCTCAATGCGATTCTGTCACTCCTCTTTTACTGCGATTCTCTCACTCTACTCTCACTGCGATTCTGTCACTCCTCTCTCACTGCGATTCTCTCACTCCTCTCTTACTGCGATTCTGTCACTCCACTCTCACTGCGATTCTGTCACTCCTCTCTCACTGCGATTCTCTCACTCTCACTCCACTTTCATGCGATTCTGTCACTCCGCTCTCACTGTGATTCTGTCACTCCTCTCTCACTGCGATTCTGTCACTCCTCTCTTACTGCGATTCTGTCACTCCTCTCTCAATGCGATTCTGTCACTCCTCTTTTACTGTCATTCTATCACTCCGTAACAGCAATTCTAAAACTGCGTAATTTGTTGCCATCAAGAGTGTCTTCACTGAATGGAATTGTTTTTTATTGTTATAGTTAGTTTTTAAGCGATTTATACTGAATGAATCTGACACTAAATTGTAAGATGAATTCTGGCTGCCTCTTCCATTTGTTTTTTTTTTCACTGCGTCCCAGTCTGTCTCGAGTTTTCTTTCCCCACCTCATCTAATCAATCTCCCCGCTCATCTATCGATCATGGGCTTCCATTTCTATAGCAGTCAGCGCTGTCCCCCCAGGGCCTCGTTTAGCCATTCCGCCCTTCCCTCTCCGATCCTCTCTGTAAACCGTTCAAAACTGACCAATGAATTCTCCTCTGCATCCCCGAAGCTGCTCGCGCAGAGTTACTGAGTAGTCTGCCGCTTATTCGGCTAATGATTGTCAGTCAGTCAGTCAGTCAGTCAGTCAGTCAGTCAGTCAGTCAGTCAGTCAGTCAGTCAGTCAGTCAGTCAGTCAGTCAGTCAGTCAGTCAGTCAGTCAGTCAGTCAGTCAGTCAGTCAGTCAGTCAGTCAGTCAGTCAGTCAGTCAGTCAGTCAGTCAGTCAGTCAGTCAGTCAGTCAGTCAGTCAGTCAGTCAGTCAGTCAGTCAGTCAGTCAGTCAGTCAGTCAGTCAGTCAGTCAGTCAGTCAGTCAGTCAGTCAGTCAGTCAGTCAGTCAGTCAGTCAGTCAGTCAGTCAGTCAGTCAGTCAGTCAGTCAGTCAGTCAGTCAGTCAGTCAGTCAGTCAGTCAGTCAGTCAGTCAGTCAGTCAGTCAGTCAGTCAGTCAGTCAGTCAGTCAGTCAGTCAGTCAGTCAGTCAGTCAGTCAGTCAGTCAGTCAGTCAGTCAGTCAGTCAGTCAGTCAGTCAGTCAGTCAGTCAGTCAGTCAGTCAGTCAGTCAGTCAGTCAGTCAGTCAGTCAGTCAGTCAGTCAGTCAGTCAGTCAGTCAGTCAGTCAGTCAGTCAGTCAGTCAGTCAGTCAGTCAGTCAGTCAGTCAGTCAGTCAGTCAGTCAGTCAGTCAGTCAGTCAGTCAGTCAGTCAGTCAGTCAGTCAGTCAGTCAGTCAGTCAGTCAGTCAGTCAGTCAGTCAGTCAGTCAGTCAGTCAGTCAGTCAGTCAGTCAGTCAGTCAGTCAGTCAGTCAGTCAGTCAGTCAGTCAGTCAGTCAGTCAGTCAGTCAGTCAGTCAGTCAGTCAGTCAGTCAGTCAGTCAGTCAGTCAGTCAGTCAGTCAGTCAGTCAGTCAGTCAGTCAGTCAGTCAGTCAGTCAGTCAGTCAGTCAGTCAGTCAGTCAGTCAGTCAGTCAGTCAGTCAGTCAGTCAGTCAGTCAGTCAGTCAGTCAGTCAGTCAGTCAGTCAGTCAGTCAGTCAGTCAGTCAGTCAGTCAGTCAGTGCTGTAAAAGTTTACAAGCACCTGTCAGCCCCTTGTTTGAACTGTGCGCTGTCGCCACCCTGTCTTGACAGCTTCTTATTACAGTTGTCTGCACCGCCCGCAGTCAATAGCTGAGACAAATGCTTTGGTCAGATTTGCCGCCGTACAACCCAGGCCAAAGCAGACAGGCCGCCCCAGAGGACTGTGAGGGGAAGAAGGGGCAGAGCAGAGCTGCACTGCCCAAGAGGAAAAATATCTCCAATTTCGACTTGGCGACAGCCAAAGCTTTTTCATGGGATCTCCTGGGGTCTCCCGCCCTGAACTCCTCGTCGGCCTTGAAGACTTCTTACTGGCATGCACTCGCTCTTCTCCCGCTGGCACAATTTTTGTTCTCGATCTCCTATTGCTGCTCCTGGCTTATTGCATACGGCAGAGCCGGGAAAGCCGAGAGAGTGCGCGCGGTCTTGGGCGATTTTTTGCTATGCTCAGAAAATTTGACTTCCCTCCTCAAACCTTCCCCCCCCCCCAAGGCGCTGCGTTGCTGGCTATGCTCCCGCAGAAAATAAATGCGCAAGAACTAGCGAGAGAGAGAGAGAGAGAGAGTCGGAAGTCTCGGGCAATTCCCTCCTCTCCCCTTTCTATACTCTCTGCCGGGACTCCGTCTGTCTTCGGCTATTTAGGCCAAATTCAAGCTCTCGGCACTGCGAACGCGCCCGCTAGCCTGCCCAACTATTAGGTTCTCAACCCCCCAGCCCAGCGCATATTATAGGCTAATCCGATTCACACTTTGATGAGCCGATCTCCACCCCTCTCTCTCTCTCTCTCCATCTTCATCAAGTCTTATAAAATTGAAACTCAGAGATAAATTTCAAGCTGAAGACGGTAGGGTCCCCCCCCCTCGGGGACTGGCCTTGGGATTACCTCTGGGCTTGAAATACAAGATCCCTATAGAGACCCCACTGCCACTCTAGTCAGCAGGCGGCACTGAGCTTCTCCTCTCGTGTTTGTCTCGCACCTCCCCTCCATCGCTTTTGCTTTGCTATTATTTTTCAAGCCTGGACGGGGGTGGGGGGCCTGAGCGGGGTCTGTGAAGGTTGGGGAAAGCTTTAAATTCGATCACGACTCAAGCCTCACCCTAAATTGCCTTCCCAGTGTCAAATTCCCATCCTGATGGCTAGTTACACTGGGGCAGTACCTTGTCCCATGCTGTTGCTCAATCAGATTTGCCGTAATGCGTTGACTCAACAACGGCATTGCTTCCAGTCTTAATTGAGTCGATATTTAAATCTGATTAATGTCAACATTCAAGCATATTGAACAGCCTTTGCCTGCATCTCTGTCTTGATAACCAACCTCTCTCTCTGTCATCTCCCTCTCCTCTGTCATCTCCCTCTCCTCTCGGTCATATCCCTCTCCTCTTGGTCATATTCCTCTCTTCTCGGTCATATCCCTCTCCTCTCGGTCATATCCCTCTCCTCTCGGTCATATCCCTCTCTTCTCGGTCATATCCCTCTCCTCTCGGTCATATCCCTCTCCTCTCGGTTATATCCCTCTCCTCTCGGTCATATCCCTCTCTTCTCGGTCATATCCCTCTCTTCTCGGTCATATCCCTCTCCTCTCGGTCATATCCCTCTCTTCTCGGTCATATCCCTCTCCTCTCGGTCATATCCCTCTCCTCTCGGTCATATCCCTCTCCTCTCGGTCATATCCCTCTCCTCTCGGTCATATCCCTCTCCTCTCGGTCATATCCCTCTCCTCTCGGTCATATCCCTCTCCTCTCGGTCATATCCCTCTCCTCTCGGTCACATCCCTCTCCTCTCTGTCATATCCCTCTCCTCTCGGTCCTATCCCTCTCCTCTCGGTCCTACCCCTCTCCTCTCAGTCCTATCCCTCTCCTCTCGGTCATATCCCTCTCCTCTCGGTCATATCCCTCTCCTCTCGGTCATATCCCTCTCCTCTCGGTCATTTCCCTCTCCTCTCGGTCATATCGCTCTCCTGTCAGTCATATCCCTCTCCTGTCAGTCATATCCCTCTCCTCTCGGTCATATCCTTCTCCTCTCGGTCCTATCCCTCTCCTCTCGGTCATATCCCTCTCCTCTCGGTCCTATCCTTCTCCTCTCGGTCATATCCCTCTCCTCTCGGTCATATCCCTCTCCTCTCGGTCATGTCCCTCTCCTCTCGGTCCTATCCCTCTCCTCTCGGTCCTATCCCTCTCCTCTCTGTCCTATCCCTCTCCTCTCGGTCCTATCCCTCTCCTCTCTGTCATATCCCTCTCCTCTCGGTCCTATCCCTCTCCTCTCGGTCCTATCCCTCTCCTCTCGGTCCTATCCCTCTCCTTTCGGTCCTATCCCTCTCCTTTCGGTCCTATCCCTCTCTTCTCGGTCATACCCTCTCTGTTATTATCCCCTTATATTCTTTCTCTTTCTTTTCATTGCAGCTTGTCCATCTCTTCAATCTTTTCAATCTGATTTCACTTCCCAATGCCCTCTCTCCCAGGTGCATCTTTTCCCCAGTCTCCAGTTTCCAGCCTCTCTGTGCCTCTTCATCTGCTAATTACCTGGCAGATTCGACGGCAGCCCGACGTGCACTTTTCGCTGCGGGCCATAAATCTAGCCAGTTTGACAATATTCGCACTGCACCGGACAACTCCTGTGCTCAAGCGCTGCGCTCATTTCAAAGGCACTGCTATATAAGGGGTCGTCATTGAGTACTCAAGTGCACTAACCATGGCAGCTCTGGCTTCCCCTCCGTTTCTGAAAACAGGCCGCCCAATGCCTTTGAGCATGTCAGCTATACGGAAAAAGAGAGATTGAATTAGTTGTGAAAATACGCTCGTACAGCTGATTTATAGAAGTGCTTCAGAATCATAGCCGCCTCTCTAAAGCAGAGT
This sequence comes from Macrostomum lignano, assembly GCA_002269645.1. Lineage (NCBI taxonomy): Eukaryota > Metazoa > Platyhelminthes > Macrostomidae > Macrostomum > Macrostomum lignano. The sequence goes on along the minus strand of NIVC01001668.1, from coordinate 131,735 downwards.
GTATTCTTAAACTCGTTAACATATTTACTAGCTACCATCACTATCTACCATCTTTAACTACCGTCACTAGCTATACCGCCACTAGCTACCATCACTATCTACCATCTTTAACTACCATCACTAGCTACCGTCACTGGCTACCGTCACTAGCTACCATCACTATCTACCATCTTTAACTACCGTCACTAGCTATACCGCCACTAGCTACCATCACTATCTACCATCTTTAACTACCATCACTAGCTACCGTCACTGGCTACCGTCACTAGCTACCATCACTAGCTACCATCACTAGCTACCATCACTGGCTACCGTCACTGGCTACCATCACTAGCTACCATCACTAGCTACCATCACTAGCTACCATCACTAGCTACCATCACTAGCTACCATCACTAGCTACCATCACTAGCTACCATCACTAGCTACCATCACTAGCTACCATCACTAGCTACCATCACTAGCTACCATCACTAGCTACCATCACTAGCTACCATCACTAGCTACCATCACTAGCTACCATCACTAGCTACCATCACTAGCTACCATCACTAGCTACCATCACTAGCTACCATCACTAGCTACCATCACTGGCTACCATCACTAGCTACCATCACTAGCTACCATCACTAGCTACCATCACTAGCTACCATCACTAGCTACCATCACTAGCTACCATCACTAGCTACCATCACTAGCTACCATCACTAGCTACCATCACTAGCTACCATCACTAGCTACCATCACTAGCTACCATCACTAGCTACCATCACTAGCTACCATCACTAGCTACCATCACTAGCTACCATCACTAGCTACCATCACTAGCTACCATCACTAGCTACCATCACTAGCTACCATCACTAGCTACCATCACTAGCTACCATCACTGGCTACCGTCACTGGCTACCATCACTAGCTACCATCACTAGCTACCATCACTAGCTACCATCACTAGCTACCATCACTAGCTACCATCACTAGCTACCATCACTAGCTACCATCACTAGCTACCATCACTAGCTACCATCACTAGCTACCATCACTAGCTACCATCACTAGCTACCATCACTAGCTACCATCACTAGCTACCATCACTAGCTACCATCACTAGCTACCATCACTAGCTACCATCACTAGCTACCATCACTAGCTACCATCACTAGCTACCATCACTAGCTACCATCACTAGCTACCATCACTAGCTACCATCACTAGCTACCATCACTAGCTACCATCACTAGCTACCATCACTGGCTACCATTCAAATACTAATAAATTTAACACTAATGTTCAAAAAAATTTTCTCCATGTGAAATAAAACTTTGAAGTAAACGACCTTACAATCTTTAATTCAAAGCCAATTTATTCGATAATTTTCAGGCCCTTTGAGGTGATCATCCTGTTAACCATATTTGCCAACTGTGTTGCCCTTGCGGCAACCACGCCGTATCCGGAGTCCGACTCTAACGACGTGAACGCCTTTCTTGTGAGCGCTTTTTCCTAGCTTTTCTGTGTAAAAAAATTGCTGTGAGCTTTGCTTTGCTTTGGATAGTGTTGTGAAGGCTGGGATATTGTTTAGAAGGCTAAGATATTGTTGTTAAGGCTGGGATAGTATTTTGAAGGCTTAGATAGTGTTGTGAAGGCTGGGATAGTGTTGTGAATGCTGGGTTAGTGTTTTGAAGGCTGAGATAGGGTTTTGAAGGCTGGCAAAGTGTTGTGAAGGCTGGGATAGTGTTGTGAAGGCTGGGATAGTGTTGTGAAGGCTGGGATAGTGTTGTGAATGCTGGAATAGTGTTTTGAAGGCTGAGATAGGGTTTTGAAGGCTGGGATAGTGTTGTGAAGGCTGGGATAGTGTTGTGAATGCTGGGATAGTGTTTTGAAGGCTGAGATAGGGTTTTGAAGGCTGGCAAAGTGTTGTGAAGGTTGGGATAGTGTTGTGAAGGCTGGGATAGTGTTGTGAAGGCTGAAATAATGTTGTGAATGCTGGGATAGTGTTGTGAAGACTGGGATAGTGTTGTGAAGACTGGGATAGTGTCAGGCCAAATGAAATGAAAGCTCTCAAAGCCAGAAGCTGCAGTCTGCAACAAAGCGAGGCCACCCCATTGCAGGAGAAGCTGGAGCTGGTGTTCACTGGCATCTTCACCGCCGAGTGCTGCTTGAAGATCATTGCTCAGGGCTTCGTGATGGATCAGAACGCGTATCTTAGAAACTTCTGGAATGTGCTGGACTTTGTCATAGTTGTAATTGGCCTGATCAGCATCCTGCTGCAGAGGGTAGTGTCGCCAAACACCCTGGACATCAAAGCGTTGCGGGCATTTCGAGTGCTGAGACCGTTGCGCCTCGTGTCCGGGATGCCCAGCCTCCAGGTGGTGCTCAACTCAATCATGCGGGCAATGCTGCCGCTGCTGCACATCGCCCTGCTCGTACTGTTTGTGATACTCATCTACGCCATCATCGGCTTGGAGATGTTCTCAGGGAAGCTGCACGGCGCCTGCTACAAGCAGAATCACGTGACCCGGATATGTGAGCTGATTCTGTTTTATTTTTGTTAGCAGAATTTCATGTGCTGGCTGTTGTGCTAATGCATTGCTACAGTAGAGTGACGGTTCTGGTTCCAGAGTGACACTGCTATAGTAGAGTGACGGTTCTGGTTCCAGAGTGACACTGCTATAGTAGAGTGACGGTTCTGGTTCCAGAGTGACACTACTACAGTAGAGTGACGGTTCTGGTTCCAGAGTGACACTACTATAGTAGAGTGACGGTTCTGGTTCCAGAGTGACACTACTATAGTAGAGTGACGGTTCTGGTTACAGAGTGACACTGCTATAGTAGAGTGACGGTTCTGGTTCCAGAGTGACACTACTATAGTAGAGTGACGGTTCTGGTTCCAGAGTGACACTGCTATAGTAGAGTGACGGTTCTGGTTCCAGAGTGACACTACTATAGTAGAGTAACGGTTCTGGTTCCAGAGTGACACTGCTATAGTAGAGTGACGGTTCTGGTTCCAGAGTGTCATGTTTACTCGTTCAGTAGTATAATGCTTTAGTTGCAGAATGACACTTTTACAGTGATGTTTCTATAGTTCCAGAGTGATCTTTCAAAGTTAGAGTGAAGAATTATTGTTCTACTACTAATATATATATATAATAGAGTACACTGGTTCCAGAGTGACATACTTAGCATTCGAGGTGCTTGAGATTGAGTGAGTTATGATGCTGGAGTAATTCGAGTACTTCTATCTATTCGTTTAAAGGTTTAGAAGTGCCATTTATTCAACGATTAGCTCAGTGGAAATTAACTCAACGAACAGTTTTTAATTGACCTCGCGGGCTTCGCTTGAGCAGTTGAGTAAAGCAGGCGGAGCAGAAATGATTTAGATGAGCTCAGGTGAAAATAAGAGTTACTCAGGAAGCTTTTTTGCCTAAAAGAAGACTCGAACTTAAGAATTTGGCTTCAAGTGTCTTCTTCTCCTAGTTTTTCTCTTATATCGCTAGGTTAAGTCTGCGAGAAACTGCTCATTGAGCTGTGAGCACTATCTCAAGAGGCTCAAGAGCAGCGGGAGAGAGGGGGAGTGGGGATTAGCGATGCTAGTTACACAGAGCAGAAGCAGAAGATGGGTGAGTGACTGCTGTATCAGTGCCGCTGCGTTGATGACCACTACGGGGCTCTGCAAGGAAGGGGGTTGGCGCTCTCGCCGTGTTCGTGACCTGAGAACAGACTTCTTCGGGCTCAGGCCGACGCGGGGGCTTGGGTTGGTGAGGGGGACTCGGGGGTACGCGGCGGCAATAAAATTCAGGTGTAGAGGGGCTCCGAGCGAACCTTAGCAAACGGGGGAGAGGGGTCTGGGGGGGGGGATGAAATTTCCTTGGCTCAATTGTTCTCAATTCTAAAGGAGTGGGCCTATCTATGCCTGCTGATTTATTAACTTTATGAAAGTATTGTATAAAAGTACGAAATTAGTCTAGCAGAAAATTTTACGAGATGAGAAATCGACTGGATGGTAAATCTACAAGATGAGAAATCGACTGGATGGTAAATCTACAAGATGAGAAATCGACTGGATGGTAAATCTACAAGATGAGAAATCGACTGGATGGTAAATCTACAAGATGAGAAATCGACTGGATGGTAAATCTACAAGATGAGAAATCGACTGGATGGTAAATCTACAAGATGAGAAATCGACTGGATGGTAAATCTACAAGATGAGAAATCGACTGGATGGTAAATCGACAATATTAGAAATCGACAAGATAAGAAATCGACAAGGTTAAAATGGGCAAGATGATGAATCGACAAGATGCGAATTCGACAAGGCGAGAAATCGACAGGATATGAGAAATCGACAAGATGAGAAATCGACAAAACTAGACATCGACAAGATGTGAAATCAACAAGATGAGCAATCGACAAGTAGATATTTCAAATGTCGTGAAAATTTCGACGAGTTGAGACGGCATTGAGAAGGGAGTGGAGAAAGCAAGTGCAAGCTGTCTGCATCTCTTACGCTCGTAATATTCAATTAGAATTTCCCGTTCATTACCAGCAGTTCCCCGCAAGTGTGCCAGCAGCCAAATGATTCACCAGAACGTGGCACTTTCCCAGCATGCAGATTTCCGCGCAGTCCGACTTCAAAAAACACACTGACCAAAGCGTGGCCGACCTTTAACGAATAAGTCTTATGTCTGCATGGGATAGGGAGTGCGTCCCGCCCCCAGTCTGCACCTCCGAACTCCCTGCCTGATATTTTCTGATCCCAGATGTAGACAGGAGTGGCTGCAATTGGTCAGGTTTGGCTAATCCCCTTCCCCAACCTACCAACCGCCCCATGTTCGCGCCTCGTCTGGACAATGTATGTTAAGCCATTTAGGGGACCTATTGCAAGCTTTAGGCCTCTTCTATTTCACTTCTTCGCCACTCTCCTCTCACCTGGCTGAGGCCTTCAATACCTTCATAGCCCGTACAAAGGCCCATACCGAACGCCTTTTTCCAGTCCTATCCGGGTAGCCATGCAGCTGTTCTTCTGCCTCTACCGGCTCTACCGGCTCTACCGGCCACCATCGCTAATGATGGCAGGCGCTGGCTTCGTTTGAATAATGTTGGCGTCCTTTCAGTTTCTTAGTAATACGAGCCTACATCCCATGCTAGGACACTGTGTACTATTTTGCTTGCCGTACCAAAGAAATGTGCGTGGCAAGCGGGGATTGAAGACAGGGTGACTCACTTCCAGATTCGGCTGAATCACTTTCAGATTGCTTAAGTGACTCACTTCCAGATTGTTGGGGTGACTCACTTCCAGATTGTTGGGGTGACTCACTACCAGATTGTTGGGGTGACTCACTACCAGATTGTTGGGGTGACTCACTACCAGATTTTTGGGATGACCCACTTTCAGTTTGTTGGGGTGACTCACTACCAGATTTTTGGGATGACCCACTTTCAGTTTGTTGGGGTGACTCACTACCAGATTTTTGGGATGACCCACTTTCAGTTTGTTGGGGTGACTCACTACCAGATTGTTGGGGTGACTTGTTTTTAAAAAGCCCCCCCCCCCTCAATGCTCGTGCAGGGACGATTCACGACGACGCCCAACCCTGCGACAGCCGTCCAGCGGAGGAGCTGAAGGGCTGGAACTGCATCGGTGTGGACTACCAGGAGACTGAGCGCGAGAACTGGACCTGCTTCGATGCCAACCCGTCAGACAAGCACTGGCGCCCCAAGCCCGGCATCACTGAGCGCTGGGAGGGTCCGAACTCTGGCATCACCAACTTTGATAATATTGGCCTGGCTATGCTCACAGTGTTCCAGTGCATCACTATGGAGGGCTGGACAGATGTCATGTACTATGTGACAGACAGTATGGGACCAGAGTTTGCTTGGATGTACTTTGTCAGTCTCATCATTCTGGGATCGTTCTTTGTCATGAACTTGGTGCTCGGTGTTCTCAGCGGGTGAGTCCGCGTGGCCGGGGCGGTTGAAGGGAGAGCATTGTTGAGACTTGTATGCTTTGAGAGTTCTACACTGTTGAAGTAGATGTACTTTAAGAGTCATACTTTAATACAGGTGTACTTTAGAGCAAATGAACTTTAGAGCAAATGTACTTTAGAGCAAATTTACTTTAGAGCAAATGTACTTTTGAGACAGGTGCACTTTAGAGCAGATGTACTTTTGAGACAGGTGCACTTTAGAGCAGATTTGCTTTAGAGCAAATGTTACTTTAGACCAAATGCAATTTCAAGAAATGTACTTTAAAGCTAATGCACTTTAAAGACAATTAAGTGTACTTAAAAATTGTCATAATTTAAGACAGGTACACTTGTAAGCAAATGTACTTTTGAGATGGGGTTAATTTTGAAACAGTTATACTTTGAGACAAGCGTAATTTTGTGAGCGATTGAACTTTTAAGACAGATGGGTTTATGATTAGGTTATTTTCAATTAATATGCCTTGCTTTTCCTGCTTAAATTTGCAGAGAGTTTTCAAAAGAACGCGAGAAAGCAAAAAAGAAGGGCAAGTTTCATAAGCAACGAGAGAGAATGAAATTCGAAGAGGACTACAATGGCTATATGGAATGGATTCTGACGGCCGGTAAGGACTGCATGACCGGATTCCCAAATCTAGGATCTGGGATCTAGGATCTGGGATCTAGGATCTGGGATCTAGGATCTGGGATCTAGGATCTGGGATCTAGGATCTGGGATCTAGGATCTGGGATCTAGGATCTGGGATCTAGGATCTGGGATCTAGGATCTGGGATCTAGGATCTGGGATCTAGGATCTGGGATCTAGGATCTGGGATCTAGGATCTGGGATCTAGGATCTGGGATCTAGGATCTGGGATCTAGGATCTGGGATCTAGGATCTGGGATCTAGGATCTGGGATCTAGGATCTGGGATCTAGGATCTGGGATCTAGGATCTGGGATCTAGGATCTGGGATCTAGGATCTGGGATCTAGGATCTGGGATCTAGGATCTGGGATCTAGGATCTGGGATCTAGGATCTGGGATCTAGGATCTGGGATCTAGGATCTGGGATCTAGGATCTGGGATCTAGGATCTGGGATCTAGGATCTGGGATCTAGGATCTAGGATCTAGGATCTGGGATCTAGGATCTGGGATCTAGGATCTGGGATCTAGGATCTGGGATCTAGGCTCTGGGATCTAGGATCTGGGATCTAGGATCTGGGATCTAGGCTCTGGGATCTAGGATCTGGGATCTAGGATCTGGGATCCCTTGCTGTGTTTTTCTGGTCATTGCCAACAAAAAAAGTTAAAATTTATTTTCAGAGGATCTCTCAGACGATGAAGGGGACGAGGAGGAGGACGAGAGCAGAAGTGAGTCTTGGTTGAATTTTGAAACTCAATTTTTTCCACAGTCGGCAAACCGGCTTCCGCGGCCTGTTTTTTACCCGCAAAGGCGTGACTGACTGAAATTTTTCTTAGAAACAATTTGACTCCGGTAAAACAAATGTATTTCAGACCGGCACTCTCCGACTCAACAGGGTACTCTCTTTAAAGTGCTACTAAGATTTATCCCATTGTTTCGTAGAGCACTTCCGTTGGCGTTGAAATTTTAGTTACGTTATTAATTTGATTTATAATCTGTTGGTTTTTTCTAAATTCAAACTTAGTTTAAAGCTTGAACTAACACACCAGCTCAGCCTGGAACTGTTTTAGCTAAGGACTACTAGATAGTACTATATAGATAGTACTATACAGATAGTAGTATGTAGATAGTAGTATATAAATAGCAGGATATATATATATAGTAGTATATAGATAGTAGTATACAAAAAGTAGTATGTAGATAGTAGTATATAAATAGCAGGATATATATATATAGTAGTATATAGATAGTAGTATACAAAAAGTAGTATGTAGATAGTAGTATATAAATAGCAGGATATATATATATAGTAGTATATAGATAGTAGTATACAAAAAGTAGTATGTAGATAGTAGTATATAAATAGCAGGATATATATATATAGTAGTATATAGATAGTAGTATACAAAAAGTAGTATGTAGATAGTAGTATATAAATAGTAGTATACAGATAGTAGTATACAAAGTAGTATGTAGATAGTAGTATATAAATAGCAGGATATATATAGTAGTATACAGATAGTAGTATACAAATAGTAGTTTGTAGGTATTTGTAAGTATACAAATAGGTGTATATAGCTACATGTAGTAGTAGTATAGTAGTCTACAGATACTATATATAGATATATATATATATAGATAGATAGTATTATGCAAATAGTATATAGATAGTAATACATAAATAATAGTATACGCTCGTACTGACAGTAAATATATATTGACAGTAGTATAAAATTAGTAGTATACTAATAGTAGTATATATAGATAGTATATATATTTATCGTACTGATACTACGGTAGTCTTTGGTTTGTAGCCCATATTTGTTCTAATTAGTGACTTAACACAAGCTTTTGTTTTATCAAACTGTGTTTTTATATTTGTTTTAATTGAGTGAGTTTTTAAAATATTGTTTCAAAGTTGTGTTTCAGCTGAACTCCAGAAGAAAAACATTTGAAGCAAAAATAAGCAACACAGTTTTAAACAATTTTTTTTATGATTTTGTCTCTCATCGAGCAGGCAAGGAGGCTGACACCGCAGCTGACCCCGCCATTAAGGCAATCAGAAGGCGTCGGAAACGCATTAAAAGTGAGAATTAATTAATCGATACAAACAGAACTAAAGAATAGGACATCCGCCTGATTAGGTCTGCCGCTGGTGGTTGATAGTACGAGCTATCGCTATTAGTTGGAAATCAAGCAAAATTTTAAATTTGGAAAATGTTCCTTTATCACAACACCTTGCACGCTGCAAATTATGTCTATCTGCAATAGCGCTACACCATGTTTAGAGTCACTGACACTACTTCGCACATCATGAGTTTTGTTTGACCATGAAGATGAACTCCAGTTTGAGAGCTGCCTAGGGTAGAAGAGGGTCGAAACGGGACCGAAAAGGACATTGCAGACAGGCAGCAGTGACAAAAAAGGAGAGACAAAAGGACGCAAAGACAGACAGAAAGACAGAGGCACAAGGATGTAAAGACAGACAGAAGGACGCAAAGACAGACAGAAAGACAGACACAAGGATGTAAAGACAGACAGAATGATGCAAAGACAGACAGAATGATGCAAAGACAGACAGAATGGACAGGTAGAAGGACAGAATTGACAGGTAGAAGGACAGACAGAAGGGACAGGTAGAAGGACAGACAGAAATGCATAAAGACAAAGCAAAAACAAAGTACAAAGCAACAGGCAGAGTTCACCCGCCGTTTCTAGGAGTTCATCTCCGTCTTGCTTGTATCGCACGGTCAAGGGATACGAAATAAGAAATGCATTATAAATATACTTCCACTTTTGTTTGCTAAATTAATCAGCTATATACATTAATTAGAGCTAATTACTGAATTAGTTAAACGATAAATCGGCTGATTAGCTGAGGTACAAGGAGTAAATTATATATATAGCTCGTATTTGTTAAACTGCATCGCACCGTACGAATGTTGTTGCAAAACAGCTGTAACAGCAACGAAATTCCCAAGCCATGTTATCAGAAATTTTATTTTAATTTTCTTTGTACATTCAATGTTCCCGTTAAGTTTAGAATAAAGCATGCATTTTTTCTTAACTGCCACTGTGAGTAGTCGAATACGATCACAATGTAAAATATGTGCATTCTCACAAGTTTAGCTTTTTTATTTCTCTTTTCTTTTTTGAAACTTTCAAATTAACAGTACCGAATTGTTGACACTACTCAGTTAATAAATTATACTATAGTAGTATAAATTATTCTGTTGGTGTTCGGAGTTTTACGGATCGCTCGTAAATTTTTGTTTGAATTTCTGCGTCTGAACGGGGAAAAATAACTAATTTTTTTCATTTTAATATCAATTTCTAAGAAAATCTGCCAGACGAGTCCGACACGAATGAGAAAAACGATGAGGGCACGAGTTCGAATCCTGAGGCTGGACAGCACGGAATCCTTCATAATATTGTGTAAGCGGGGTGACAGACTGGGTGACAGACAGGGAGACAGATAGGGTGGCAGACAGGGTGACAGACAGGGTGACAAACAGGGTGACAGACATTGTGACAAATACGTTGACAGACGGGGTGACAGACAGGATGGCAGACAGGGTGACAGACAGGGTGGCAGACAGGGTGACAGACAGGGTGACAGATCGGGCGACAGAAGGGGGACAAAGAGTGTGACAAACAGGGTGACAGACATGGTGACAGACAGGGTGACAGATCGGGTGACAAACAGGGTGACAGACATGGTGACAGACAGGGTGACAGATCGGGTGACAAACAGGGTGACAGACAGGGGGACAAACAGATGACTAGGCAGTATGACAGACAGAGTGACAGATAGGGTGACAGACAGGGTGACTGACAGGGTGACAGACAGGGTGACAGACAGGGTGACAGATCGGGTGACAAACAGGGTGACAGATCGGGTGACAAACAGGCTGACAGACAGGGGGACAAACAGATGACAGGCAGTATGACAGACAGGGTGACAGACCGGGTGACAGAGGGGGACAAACAGTGGGATAAACAGGGTGACAGACAGGATGACAGACAGGGTTACAGACCGGATGACAGACAGGGGGACGAACAGGGTGACAGACAGGAGGACAAACAGGGTTACAGACCGCCGACCGGGTGACAGACAGGGTGACAGACAGGGTGAATGACAGGGTGATAGACAGGGTGACAGACAGGGTGACAGACAGGATGACAGACAGGGTGACAGACAGGGTTACAGACAGGGTGACAGACAGGATGACAGACAGGATGACAGACAGGATGACAGACAGGGTGACAGAGAGGGTGACAGACAGGGTGACAGACAGGGTGACAGACAGAGTGACAGACAGGATGACAGACAGGATGACAAACAGGGTGACAGACAGTCTCTAGCTGAGCCGCAGCGACTCTTCCACACCGCTCTGCTTCATTCTTCAGCCGCGCATTCAACAAGTGGAACCGCCGCTGCCGCCGCTTCTGCCGTCGCTGCGTGAAGTCGCAGGTGGCCTACTGGACGATCATCGTGCTGGTGTTCTGCAACACGGGGGTGCTGGCCACCCAGTTCTACGATCAGCCGCTTTGGCTGGAGAACTTTCAGAACAAAGCCAATTACGCTTTTGTAGCCATGTTCACCTTTGAGATGCTGCTGAAAATGTACTCGCTTGGCATTCGCACCTATTACAGCTTCTTGTTTAACAAATTCGACTTCTTTGTCGTGATCGCGTCGCTGACCGAGGTGGCCTTGACTGAGACGAATGTCATGCCTAACCTGGGAATCTCTGTGCTCAGGTGCGCCAGACTGCTGCGAGTGTTCAAGGTGACCCGGTACTGGAGTTCGCTCAGGAATCTGGTTGCATCGCTGTTGGCTTCGATCAAGAGCATCGCCTCCCTGCTGCTGCTGCTGTTTCTGTTCATTGTGATCTTCGCGCTGCTCGGCATGCAGCTGTTTGGCGGCAAATTCAACTTTGAAACTTCGGAGAAGCCGCGAAGCAATTTTGACTCCTTCTGGCAGTCGCTGATTACAGTGTTCCAGGTGAGCTGTTGAGCGCTTTTTTGCTGATTTGATGCAGTATCTGTGCGAGTATCTGATTATTGAAAACGTTACCGTGACCAGGATTGCTAAAGAGTCATTGCAAACAGCTCACTAGCGACTCTGGCAACTCTAGGGCGACTCTTGTGATTTTTTAACGGTTCAAACGACTGTATAAATGCGACGGAGAGGCGTTGAAGAATCGTATCAGAGTCGCTGTGTTAGCGCTTAACTTTCTACTGACTCAAGTAGCCTGAATAGAGTTGTTATCAATGCGAAATATCAGGCAGTGTACACACTCTGTGCTCTGGAGGTTGGCCTTCGTGGGCGAGAAGAACACGACCGAATCAATGAACCCGGGATATCCCCGACAGTCAGGCGCTGATTAGCTCAGGGTATTCTGAATGCTTTTACTGTGATCACAATCACAATGTCCTTCATGGGAGTTTTTTGAGCACTAAAAAACATATTATTTACATTCAAACCATTAGAAACTTGAATATTTACGGGTACAATACAAGGTCACACTCCAATTTTCGACACACCGCAGATTCTGACCGGCGAAGACTGGAACGTCGTCATGTACAATGGCATCAACAGCAACGGCGGCGTTGGCAGCCTGGTGGGCATCTTGGTGGCCTTCTACTTTGTCATTCTGTTCATCTGCGGCAACTACATCCTGCTGAACGTCTTCCTGGCCATCGCCGTGGACAACCTGGCCGATTCTGACAACTCCGAGGACGATAAGAAAGAGACTGACGAGGAGCAGGAGAAGAAGGACGGCGAAGGCGGCGAACAAGCCGACGGAGCTGGCGAAGGCGGCCAAGGCGGCGACGGCGATGGCGGTGACGATGGCAAAAATCCCGACGGTATTGTGGGCGAGAACTCGAGAGGTGAGCGCTGGCTACCGGTCTGTCTGTCTGTCTATCTGTCTGTCTGTCTGTCTGTCTGTGTGTCTGTCTGTCTTAGTGTCTGTCTGTCTGTCTGTCTATCTGTCTGTCTGTCTGTCTGTCTGTCTGTCTGTCTGTCTGTCTGTCTGTCTGTCTGTCTGTCTTAGTGTCTGTCTGTCTGTCTGTCTGTCTGTCTGTCTGTCTGTCTGTCTGTCTGTCTGTCTGTCTGTCTTAGTGTCTGTCTGTCTGTCTGTCTGTCTGTCTGTCTGTCTGTCTGTCTGTCTGTCTGTCTGTCTGTCTGTGTCTGTCTGTCTGCCTGTCTGTCTGTCTGTCTGTCTGTCTGTCTGTCTGTCTGTCTGTCTGTCTGTCTGTCTGTCTGTCTGTCTGTCTGTCTGTCTGTCTGTCTGTCTGTCTGTCTGTCTGTCTTAGTGTCTGTTTATCTGTCAGTTCTGTCAGTTCTGTCAATTCTCAGTTCCATGACATGGCACACCATGCAACTTGATAGCAGTTTGGACAGCTATGGAGGCTATTCATAACCATTAAACACAACGGACAGGTGAAGTCTTTTACTATAATATTTTGCAGCCGCGTCGGGCATGGAGCGAAGCATTCGCCTTGATTTAGGCGGCGACGACGACGACATCGATCGTCGAATGCCGACACTCGGCGAAGAGCCCGAAGGCGACGGCGACGGTGGCGACGACTCCGAGGCTGAGGAGACGCCGGTGACGACCGCCAGACCGCGCCGGCTGTCCGAGCTGAACATCAAAGAGAAAGTCCGCCCAATTCCAGAGGCGTCCTCGTTGTTCGTCTTCAGCAGCACCAACCGGTTCCGGGTGCTGTGCCACAGGATCTGCAACCACTCTTACTTCGGCAGCGTGGTGCTGGTCTGCATCCTCGTCAGCAGCGCCATGCTGGCCGCCGAGGAACCCGTCAACTCGGAGAATCCCAGAAACAAGGTGAGCATATAAGACGCTCTGACCAAGAGACAGGGACGCCTACCAAGAGACAGCGGCACCCACCAAGAGACAGGGACGCCCACCAAGAGACAGCGGCTCCCACCAAGAGACAGCGGCTCCCACCAAGAGACAGGGGCGCCCACCAAGAGACAGCGGCTCCCACCAAGAGACAGGGACGCCCACCAAGAGACAGCGGCTCCCACCAAGAGACAGGGACGCCCACCAAGAGACAGCGGCTCCCACCAAGAGACAGGGACGCCCACCAAGAGACAGCGGCTCCCACCAAGAGACAGGGACGCCCACCAAGAGACAGCGGCTCTCACCAAGAGACAGCGGCTCCCACGAAGAGACAGGGACTCCCACCAAGAGACAGCGGCTCCCACCAAGAGACAGCGGCTCCCACCAAGAGACAGGGACGCCCACCAAGAGACAGCGGCTCCCACCAAGAGACAGGGACGCCCACCAAGAGACAGCGGCTCCCACCAAGAGACAGGGACGCCCACCAAGAGACAGCGGCTCTCACCAAGAGACAGCTCCCACCAAGAGACAGGGACGCCCACCAAGAGACAGGGGCTCCCATCTCGAGACAGCGGCTCCCACCAAGAGACAGCGGCTCCCACAAAGAGACAGAGGCGCCCACCAAGAGACAGGGTCGCCCACCAAGACGCAAATATTGGCGCCCCTTGGGGTACAGCCTGTTCCAGTTAAAATCACTGCGTACGCCACTGCTTCTACCGACTTAGACCAAAACGGCTAAAATTTCACTTTCCACCCACCTGAATCTCGAGAGTTCTATTAATCAATTTCCCAACCTGAACTCCCATTTGATTGCAGATTCTAAACAAATTTGACTACTTCTTCACCACGGTATTTACTATAGAAATCATCTTGAAGGTAAGACAAACGGTTATTTTATTTCGTAATAATGATAACAGTAATTGATTACACCTGTCCTAATGGACACCTAATGGACAGATGTGCAACTGACAGCTCAGCCGCAGCTATTGCGCGGCGCATCTGAAGGCTGCGTACGGCTGTTCAGTCCAAGGACTGGGGGGGGGGGTTGCCACACACACCCTCAATTACCCCAGCTAATGCTGGAACCCATTTTACAGCTGGGTGAACTGCAGCAATGCAGAGTTAAGTGTCTTGCTTAACGACATAGTTAGTTAATAGTTACGAGTGGGTCGAGAATCGAACTCCCGACCTTTCAGTTGCGAGTCCGACGCTCTACTCACTAGGCTACAACCCCGTATTGCTAAATAGCTGTCTAAATACGAAAATCCCATGAGTACGTAAACTACTATTAGTAGGACTATAGCATCGATGGCACAGTTTAAAAAAAATTCAGTTGAACTGTTGAGTAGTCAGTCATAAGCGACTAACCATCCCCAGCGAACTCGATGCAAAAACTGTAATCTACAGGTGACAGCCTACGGACTCGTGCTGCACGACGGCTCCTTCTGTCGGCAGGCCTTCAACCTGCTCGATATTCTGGTCGTGCTCACTAGCTTAGCCTCATTCTTTCTTGAGTAGGTTGCCAGACATCCAGCTGAAATCGACTGCTCTCAGCTGCTTGGTGTCGCGTGTCTCTATGGGCTTTTGCTGTTATTTCCTTTCGTTTGTGTATCTACTTTATTTATTATTATTACTGGGCAGTAAGTTTCCGGTGTGCTTATTTTAAAGTCTGACTGAGGTGTCTAAATTAATATAGCCGGATTGTAAATATTGTGCAGCAATTATTTAGCTTTACTAAATAGCAGCTAATTTTGTTTATTGTCACGTTAGTCTGGGGAATCCCAACTCCAGTCTGGGGAATCCCAACTCCAGTCTGGGGAATCCCAACTCCAGTCTGGGGAATCCCAACTCCAGTCTGGGGAATCCCAACTCCAGTCTGGGGAATCCCAACTCCAGTCTGGGGAATCCCAACTCCAGTCTGGGGAATCCCAACTCCAGTCTGGGGAATCCCAACTCCAGTCTGGGGAATCCCAACTCTAGACTACAATCTAGTCTAGACTACAATCTAGAATCCCAACTCTATAGTCTCAGGAATTCCAATTCCAGTCTGAGGAATCCCAACTCTAGAAGGGGGGCCGTAGCCCAGCGGTAGCGCAGCTGCTCTGGTGTGCCAGCGACCCAGGCTCGATTCCAAGTGCAGTCACATTAATTTGGGGCTGAATTGGAATCTCGGCTTGGCTCTGCTCGTGCAATTAACGGCCTTGAGAGCCAACCCCCCAAGGCGCAGTGAAGTGTACATGCCTAACGATAATATAAAGTTAGTGCCGCTGTACACTCCTGTGTGAGTGTGTGCCTGCGTACGTATCCGCGCGCTTGTATGCCTGCTCAGGGGAGTCGGCGGAATGGGCAGTAATGCCTCTCGCCGGTTGTGTGCCTATGTCGCTTTAAAGTGCGCCAGGGTGCACACAACCCCCCTGCCTCTAATAAAAAAAATAAAAAAATCCCAACTCGAGACTACAATCTAGAATCCCAACTCCAATCTAAGGAATCCCAACTCTAGTCTCAGGAATCCCAATTCCAGTCTGAGGAATCCCAACTCGAGACTACAATCTAGTCGAGACTACAATCTAGTCTAGACTACAATCTAGAATCTCAACTCTATAGTCTCAGGAATCCCAATTCCAGTCTGAGGAATCCCAACTCGAGACTACAATCTAGTCTAGACTACAATCTAGAATCCTAACTCTATAGTCTCAGGAATCCCAATTCCAGTCTGAGGAATCCCAACTCGAGACTACAATCTAGTCGAGACTACAATCTAGAATCTCAACTCTATAGTCTCAGGAATCCCAATTCCAGTCTGAGGAATCCCAACTCGAGACTACAATCTAGTCGAGACTACAATCTAGTCTAGACTACAATCTAGAATCTCAAATCTATAGTCTCAGGAATCCCAATTCCAGTCTGAGGAATCCCAACTCGAGACTACAATCTAGTCGAGACTACAATCTAGTCTAGACTACAATCTAGAATCTCAACTCTATAGTCTCAGGAATCCCAATTCCAGTCTGAGGAATCCCAACTCGAGACTACAATCTAGTCGAGACTACAATCTAGTCTAGACTACAATCTAGAATCTCAACTCTATAGTCTCAGGAATCCCAATTCCAGTCTGAGGAATCCCAACTCGAGACTACAATCTAGTCTAGACTACAATCTAGAATCCTAACTCTATAGGCTCAGGAATCTCAATTCTAGTCTGACGAATCCCATGTCTAGCCTGAGGACATTTTTGTTTCTAATTAATTTTAAACTAAGGTCACAGGTTGGTGTAAAGTAACATATTATTTTTTAGTCATCATTAACCTACATGTAACCCACATTTTCGCTAAACATTACATTACTTATGCACTCAATTTTGTTCAATCTATGTCGTCCTTTTTGTGCCTAGTGATAAATTATTATGTTTAATAATTACTTTTGTTTCTTTATTAGTTTGTTGAGTAGCTACATTATTGAGTTTAGTATAGTTAGCCATCTAACAACTATTGATACAACCAAATGCACAATACAATGCACAGGTGGTCACTTACGGTGTGATCCTGCACAAAGGCTCCTTCTGCAGGTCCACATTCAACCTGTTGGACCTGCTGGTTGTGTCTGTAGCTTTAATGTCCCTATTCTCGCCGTGAGTGCACCGCAGTTCTCAAAGCTGTGGACTTCGGAATGCTATACACCTTTGTTTGCTTTGCCAGTGAATGAGAGAAAAAGTGTTACATGAAGAATTGCCAGCGATTGCAATTTCGTGAACTGAGCAGAAATCAAATCAAACGTTTTTAGCCTGTGGTGGCGGAAATTTTGATCCGTTCTTGTTTGCAGCAGTTTTTGCATAGTCACAGGTAGATGCTTTAGCTACCTGATGCATTCTAAAGTTCAAAGCGTGTGCATAATGTACTTTTAAAAAGATTTTAAATTAAAAAAAGTGAACTTGTGTCTCACGTATTGATAAATTCATCTCGTACTTCAATTTTCAGTTCGGACACGTTTTCGGTCGTGAAAATTCTTCGAGTTCTGCGAGTGTTGCGGCCGCTGCGCGCCATCAACAGGGCCAAGGGGCTCAAGGTGAGGCTGAGTAATCGCGCTATTAAACTCGCAATTGCTAAAAAAAAAGTTCAAATTCAAACTCACGACAAAACGGGACTTTGTGAAACAATTTCTAAACTGTATGTTACCCTTCCAGCTTGGTTGAGGTTTGCGACCCCTCCCTAATGCATTCTTCTAAAAGCAGCAAAACCCCAATCTGCAATCCCCAATCCGCAGCACGTCGTACAATGCGTGATCGTAGCGGTGAAGAGCATCGGCAACATCATGCTGGTCACCTTCCTGCTCGAGTTCATGTTCGCCGTCATCGGTGTTCAGCTGTTCAAGGGCAAGTTCAGAAAGTGCAACGACGGATCCAAGTCTACGGAAGCAGAGTGCCAGGGCTACTTCATTTTCTACAAAGACAACGACATCTCCAAGCCCGTGATGAAGGAGAGAGAATGGGAGAATGAGGATCTCAATTTTGATGACGTGGCTCACGCCATGCTGTCTCTATTTGCCACCTCCACATTCGAGGGCTGGCCCGGGTTAGTAGAGTTCTATATTACTTTTTTCATCCTACAAGCCTACGAGCTACTGACAGTAGAGCATTAAGAAAACTAATTTCTCTCTATCTACTGCAGGCTGTTGTACATGTCCATCGACTCAGATAAGGAGGGCCAGGGTGGCACCTACAACAATCGGCCCCCAATGGCGCTGTTTTACGTCGCTTTCATCATCGTGATCGCCTTCTTTATGGTCAACATCTTCGTTGGCTTTGTCATTGTCACCTTTCAACAGGAGGGCGAGCAAGAGTACAGGAATTGCGAGTTGGACAAGAATCAGGTGAGCAGTTTTTCCATGGTTAGTTATTAGCCCGCGTCGTTTTTTTGTTCTTCGCGCCGAAGCAATAAAAAACTCCGTTCCTTGCCGAACATAGAGTTCTATAAATAGCTCCACGCCCGGCAAGGCTGGCCTTAGACTATGGCCGCTATGAAAAGCCCCTCCAGTCCGGCAAGGCTGGCCATAGACTATGGCCGCTATGAAAAGCCCCTCCAGTCCGGCAAGGCTGGCAATAGACTATGGCCGCTATGAAAAGCCTATCCAGCCCAACCGAAATGGGGAGCGGCTTTGTAGATGATATGAAGAACTGGCTGCACATTATGTAGAAGACTAAACATACATTTTGAGGAAGCTATTAGTATAAATCGTGAGCGCCGAATTGCTTATCAAAGTCCTGGAAACAGATGTTTTCAAGTATACTGAGTTAGAAAATCGAAAAAATTGACTTGGAAAATGCTGATATTATCGAGCGCTAAGGCTTCTAAGTCAATGGTGGCTCTGCTTAAAATCTGGCAGCTTGAAATCCCTATGGACTATGGGTGGCTTGCATAAATAACTCTCGCTCAATGTCAAGTAATACGAAGTGAACTGTTTAAACACAATCGGCGTGTGTTTACCTTTATGGTTGAACAATGCGCTGGATTGTGACAGAATCGAAGCAACTGAAATCAAATAGAGAACCAGCGTGTTTGAACAGACTGCAATTGGGAAAACTAAATGTCCCAAAGTTCTCCTATCGAACGGCGCACCTGCTCTGTGTTGATGTGGCATGACGGGTCGCGTTGCAATTGGACACTAAGATCAGCTGGCAAGCCGGTATAAAAATGCTGAAAACCGGTCCAACATGCGAGCTACCCGATTTGAAAGTTTGATATACCCGTCTGTCTTGGAAATGCAGCCGGCTTTTAGAAGAGAAACCCTCCCGGTGCTGCTGGTGCTGCTCACGCAGCTGTCGCTTCCAGCTCTGGCCTTCTACCCGGACGCCGATGACGTCAACATGGACTTCATGAAAAAGGACCCCAAGGCCGGCCCTGAGATCGACCGCATGATGCTGATGAACACGGAGGATCCGAAGCTGCGCGCCGAAGCCGAGGAGGCTTTCCAAGAAATCATGCGCGCAAAGCGGCTCAGCAAGCTGCAGGTTTGCCGGCGCGAGTGCGTCAGCGAGCACGAGCTGGCAGAGGAGTTCGCCCGGTGCAACTCCGCCTGCGAGGCGGCGCACAAGCCGGGCGAGTACGACGAGCTGCCGACGCTTCAAGGCACCGACGAAGCGGCGAAGAAGGCCGCCAAGCAGCCTGACAGCGAGGACGCTGCTGAGAAGAAAGAACTGTAGTCTGCGTCATTGCAGACCTGTTGTTTTGTATGATTTATTTTTAGGCTGATAAGGTACATTCATTCACTGATTCATTTTGAAGACAAGAACAGCTGATTCTTATGATGTAGTTTGGTATTGACCCTACAGGATCAGCTATAAAAATATTACCGATTTCAGACAAGGATTTTTGAGACTGCTTCTACGTTCGTATAGTGATTATTAAAATGTATTATTAAATAAATTTCGAATTCTAACATCTGCTTATTGAAAAATAGAATAATTCTAAATATTGCTATAATTACCGAAAAAATCCATTCCAATAGAAATAGAGGTTCAATAATAGAGGAAACTATTGAATTCAAAATGAATGGCTTCAATAGTGATCATCATTTAGCTGTCTCTGAGCACTTCCAAAGCGCACAGCCGTCCAGGTGCACCCATGACGCCGCCACCAGGGTGAGCCCCGCTGCCGCACAGGTAGAGGCCGCCGATCGGACTGCGATAGTCGCAGTACTCGGGGGTTGGCCGCATGAAGTAAAGCTGGTCAAGCGACATCCCGCCGTGGAAGATGTTGCCTCCGGTGAGACCGAATGTCTCTTCTAGGTCCTGCGGAGTCAGCACGTCGCTGCCAACAACCGAGGCGGAGAAACCGGGCGCGTAGTCGTCGATGCATTTGAACACGGTCCTGGTGTAGCGGTCCTTGTCCTCCTGCGTCCACCGCTTGCCATGCAGCAGCTTTGGTGTGTACTGAGTAAATAGCTGGACCACGTGTGCACCTATTGGTAATTAGGACGAGGATTATCCGGTAAACCCCCTACAGAGAGAAGACGCATTAAAAGCTAATTGAAAACGTGGTTTCCATGGTTCATAAAGTCAACTATGAGCAGTGTTGAATCATTTGGGAGGCGTTTCAGATAAGCCTAACTTCTCTTGCACAGTCCTCTGGGACGCTTCTAGAACAAGTTCTGGAGACAGTCAACCAGCCAGACCTGCAGTATATTAGTATAGAAATGCTCAATCTTCCGCGTACCTTTTGGAGCTAGACTATCGTCAAGCGACGAGGGCACAGTCATCTCGATGACCGGCCTATCAGCGTAGCCGCCCTGCTGACAGGCCCGGTAGGCCGTATCAATCATGGCGCAGCTGTCGGAGTTGAGGTGAATGGTGCCGTGAAAATGGTCCGGGCAGTCGCCCGACACCGGATTGGGATCGGCGAGAAAGTTTGGCAGTCGGGAAACGGCCACGTTGATTTTCGTCACTGGCGAGGCGTAGTCGATTCGCCGTACGCTGGCCAGAAAATCGTCCTCGGGCAGAGAGTCTGGTGGCAGCAGGTTTTCGAATGTCACCTTCGGCGTGGCATTCGACAACACCACGGGCGCATCTACTTCGCTGCCGTCGGCAAGAACAACACCTTCTGTTTTGCCATTTACTACTTTGATATGAGAGACCGGAGCATCGGTGAATATCTTGGCACCTGAGGAGAAACGATTTAAGCGTTTTAAATCAAATTGAGCTTCAAAGTTTACTCGTTAATAGCAATTGGTTCCTGTAGTTTCATACCTCTTGCTTGAGCACTTTCGGCAATAGCTTTGCTAACAGATCCCATACCGCCGTGGACAAAGCCCCATGCTCCTGGGATATTGTTCACTCCACCCATCACGTGATGCAGTAGTACGTAGCCGCTGCCAGGCGTGTCCGGCGAAATCATTGCTCCGATGACGCTGTCCGTGGCCAGGGTGGCCTTCAAAGGCTCGCTCTCGAACCAGCGATCCAGAATTCGAGAAGTTGGCGCAGTGAGCAGCTCGTAGAGCTGCAGCAGCTGCGGTCCGAGCTGAGACGCCATCCGGTAAAGCGGTCTAGCCCGTTCGAGTTCCCTTGCTTTCGCACGAAGTCCGCTTGATGCCAGCAGGTGGTGCAAGTTGAACGGCGGGTTATCGAGCAGCGGCTCCAGACTGGCTGCCAGGCGGCCCATCTGCTCTTCGTAGCGGACGAACTGGTCGGCGTCGCGAGGCGAAAATGCGGCGATGGACCTGTGCGTCCGCGCGTGGTCGCGACCCAGTAGAAGTGATTGAGCTCCAGTTTTCGACCCGGGCTCCAGTAGAGGCGTATAGGAGCTGGGGTCGCGAGTGTACACGACCAAGCCATGCCGTTCTAGCTGAAGGTCTTCCATCACTTTCGGGCGCAGCAGGCTCAGCACGTAGGAGCAGCGGCTGAACTTGAACCCGGGCACGATCTCCTCAGTTACGGCAGCGCCACCGATCACATGGCGCCGTTCAAGTACGCAGACTTTCTTACCAGCGCCAGCCAAGTAGGCGGCAGCCACCAGGCCGTTGTGTCCGGCACCGATCACTGCGCAGTCGAATCGACCGTTTGGGGTGCCCGACTTTGCTGTGCATAGCGATCGTTGAAGTAGCGAGCGCTGCCTCAGAAGGATTCGACATTGATACATCTGCTAGACAAGCTTTTATAATTGACAATGGTTAAAATTATGCCACTCTCCAGTCCCTTAGTCAATCTAGGCAAGCAAGAATGTTTATACATGTGCGCTGTTAAATTAAGGCACGGGTTAAAGCAGCGGTGAAGCCCCACTGCCCCATTCTTGTACATAGCTGCCCCACCTCCTAATAACGTGTCTGCATTATCGTGTCTATGCACAACTGTTCTGACAGTCCCTCGCGATTGCCTCTGACTCCTTATCTTGCTTGAAAGCTTTAATTACTTAATGTCATAATATACAGATATTAAGGAGTAAATAATAGGCAGTGGTTGCAACAGAAAACTGTCATCCTTTTCACTGAAAATAATTATCTCTTCTATCATTTGCTTACTCAAGTTCAGTCTGCCACTGAATGCAAAGCGCCTCATTCCGTATACGCTCGTATATGCTCATGTATGCACGCCAAGCGACCATGCACGCTGGCCTGAGGGTGAGAAACGAGCACTCCCCCGCGAAATTATAGGGCCTATTGTCGTGCGCAGTTAAGTCCGACAGAGACAGTGCTCAGCTGGTGAGACGGGTAGGGCAGGAGAGAGCGGAGGAAAGCGAATGAGCTCATGCATCTCCACGCCCTAAGCTGCAGTTCTTTCATCCAATAGCCTTCCAGTGCAACTCCCTTTCTCTACCCATAAAGCTTCTCCGCCCTACCTCCCGGCTCTGCTCAACTAACTCAGCCCAATCCACCGTGTCCGTCAGCCCGATATAGAAACGATTTTACATGGGCTAATACGAGAGAAAACTTTCCCTGTGGGCCGTGTTCTCTGCGAAGCAGGAGTGAAAATAAAAAACGAAGCATTAAGAAAAAACGACATGAGTACTGCATGACCAACAGAACTTTTGGCAAGAAAGATTCGTTAGCCAAATCCGTTCAGTCAGTTCTACCCCTGTGTCTGGAGAGAAGGCCAGGGCTGCTATAGTGAGTATACAGAGAAGTGTATACAAAGGAAAGCAGCTAGCTGTTCGCGAGAAAGGCCACGGCGAGCGTACCAGTGTGGCGCATTTCCTCCGTGACTAGAGACGTACTACTACTCTCTATCGTGCCCGTGCTGACATACGACACTCGTGGAACTTCGTGGCTATTGCAGCTATTATTATGCTTCAGCCTGCGTCTAATTAAGCATGAGAGTAAACGAGCAAGTGTGAAAGCGATTATAAAGCTTACCTGAACTACGGCCTATTGAAGCGATAGATTCGAATCAACTGTTTCGTGCAACTATAGCTCTGACGACTTCTTTTGCTTTGGTTGAATTGTTAGACGCAGAAAGCATGTTTCTTCGACGATTTTTTCTGTATTTCTGCTTCGGCGTGCTGTTTCTGGTTACACTGCCAATTTCCAATGCTTCGGCCGATGTCGCAACATTTAACGTCAGTGGCGTTGCAAATCTGACGCGCCAAAATGCTTCGGCGATCCCGATTGAAACTGTCGCAACATTCGAGTTTCGAGCGTCACACCCGGCTTGGTCCATCTGGGGCTTGTACGCACCGTCGACGGACAATGAAACCAATAGCATGCTGCAACTGGTCCTCGGCATCACTTTCCAGCATCTGACTGCTGATTGGCCTTCGAATGGCAGTCGCAACCAAGCTGCTGTTAATCTTACTGACGGATACTGGCACTCTGTCAGCATCAGACTCGATGCCAATGCCAGCGACGTGACTGTCAGCTTGGATGGAGCTGAACTGCTACGTGTATTTGCAGATCCGACGACAGCATTAACGGCGATATTCAACTGGACTGTGATGACCTTTGGTGGTACTAATGGCACCGACGGACTAAGAGGTTGCCTTGCCAATGCGACGGTCACTGAGTCCTCGGATAATGCCATTGCCGAGGTGACGAATGTGCAGCTATTGAATGGCTCCGGTGCTTTGGCTGGCTGCCATGAGGACCCCTGCATCTGTGCAAACGGGGGCAGCTGCTTGCCCCGGCTTCAGTGGAACCTCCACTCCAGCTGCAACTGCACCGCTACCGGCTACGGGGGCGACCTTTGCTTAAAGGCTAGAGATTTCTGCAACACAAGCAGCAGCGGCCTGGAGCCCTGCTCAGGGCACGGATTCTGCACTAGCATCGCTTCGTTGGAGACTTTCTCCTGTAACTGTACCGACGGTTACAGCGGCGCCAACTGTTCGACTCCGCCAGCAACGACTCCGCTAGCGACGACTCCGCCAGCGACGACTCCGCTAGCGACGACTCCGCAAACGACGACTCCGCCTCTGACAACGATACCACAGACTGCTCAGACAACGGAGCCTGTGGAGGCTGGAACTCAGGCTCCAGCCGCAGACAGTCGTCTGGTAGTCGGCCTAGTAGTGGGTTTGCTACTTGTTCTGCTAGCCGGAACTGCAGCTGGCTTAGCTTTCAAAGTGATACGCGACCGACGAAAGGACACAGGCGTTTATAAGCCCAGCGATCGGGAGCTGGGCAGCGGCAAGTCGGGACAGCAAAGCATGCAGGACATTCTCCGGCCGCCAAACGAGGAGAGGCTGATATGAGACACGAACGACATCTGTTGGTCAAATTTATGTATTTAGGAAATCAGTATTTTTTCTTGCTCTTGTGATACTAGGCTAAGTGTTGTAGTGATATTCCACAGAAGTTTGCAGAGCCCTTTACTCTTGTTCGAGCATAAATATCTGTAGTTATAGCTGTTTCTGTGCAATCCAAGGGCTGGTAAATTTACCCTCGTAGTTCTGTTCATAATTGAACACCAATCTTTTTGTCAGACTTAAAAACTATCGAGCGGTAAAAGTACTTTGAGAAAACTCCATTCCAGTCTCTCTCGGTGGAGCAATAGTAAATTTCATTTGCCAACCTTAATGGTCGATGAGGCTCCTAACTGCATCGGGATTGGATTTTCGGGTCGGGCGTGCGGATCTCAGTTGGTCCCCGGATTACGTTGGTTCGTTCCCCGCTAGTCTGCGCCAAGTCGCCGTCCCCTGCAGCTCCACGCGCTTCTCATTTTACAGTCCTTTATCCAGTTCAGACCGACCAATTCACAGGGTCGACAACACATGTAGTACAAAGTATGTCAGGTTCCTTTTGCAAAGTGTTGGCACTTGATCGACTGGATCACCGTAGATTGTAGTTTTGTGTCAGTGAGACTGCTTTTATAAGCAACAATCGTTACTCACAGCTCAAATTTATTGTGTCAAATCGCAATTGGTTAACAATTATTTCACTTTTTTTTTTAATTTTGCTCACGTGCTCTTTTCTTTTTGTACAATCAGTATGAATGTTGCTTTGAAATATACGTTTTTAGTTACTAGTAAGTACATCTTAGCTAAAGAAAAGAGAAAATTATTTAACGACTTTCAATACGAGCTTGACCCTTCAAAATTAAAAATACCCATAAAAATCAAGTATTACTACTCTACATGTAGGTTATAAAACTATTGAGAAATCAGTCTGCTAATTTGCTGTCCCAAATGTTGCCTGCGAAAGATATAGCATCATATATCATATGCGTGCTAATGCAAGTACACCCTAAATTTATTATCCGATCTTCCTTCTTTCTTATGCAGCGAAAGTGCATCGAATTTGCGTTAAAAGCCAAGCCAGTGCGGCGCTACATACCGCAACGACGGTTGCAGTACAAGATCTGGTGGTTTGTCACCTCGACGCCATTCGAATACGGAATTTTTCTGCTGATCATGCTCAACACGATTGCGCTGGCTATGAAGGTTAGTGCCGGTTAAAGTCCTATCTGAAGCCTCCATATATTACCTGCTGTCATGTTTCTTTCGGTTTCAAAAAATTCTTTTTTGAAGTGAATAAATAGTGCATGAATAAGCTCCTGGGGTGCCCACATCTAGTCGTGAAAGTTGCTTCATATGCGACCTAGGGAAGTGGCTTTATACGACCTAGGGAAGTCGCTTTATACGACCTAGGGAAGTGGCTTTATACGACCTAGGGAAGTGGCTTTATACGACCTAGGGAAGTGGCTTGATACGACCTAAGGAAGTGGCTTTATACGACCTAGGGAAGTGGCTTTATACGACCTAGGGAAGTGGCTTTATACGACCTAGGGAAGTGGCTTTATACGACCTAGGGAAGTGGCTTTATACGACCTAGGGAAGTGGCTTTATACGACCTAGGGAAGTGGCTTTATACGACCTAGGGAGGTCGCTTTATACGACCTAGGGAAGTGGCTTTATACGACCTAGGGAAGTGGCTTTATACGACCTAGGGAAGTCGCTTTATACGACCTAGGGAGGTCGCTTCATACGACCTAGGGAGGACCATTTTGCCGTTAAGAAGACAAGTTTTCTTCGAAGTTGTTCGAAGTTGGTTCTTTGTTATAGACTCATTTTTGGTGTGAAAGGGCCACTATACATTTGCTATGTTGCTCGACTCTTTGTGTCTTACTTTCTGTGTATATTTGTATTCCAGACTAATAATTTCTATTCAAATTTTTTACACGAGTTCATATGTCAATCATTCCAGTTTGAAGGCCAGCCCGAAACGTACAGCTCGGTGCTTGACTATTTCAACATGCTCTTCACCGCCATCTTCACCATCGAGTTCATTTTGAAGCTGGTGGCATTTAGCTTTAGGGTAAGTAGAGCACACATGCAGGTCAAGCTAGTGCTCCATCCAACCCTCTGCTAATCCATAGCCATCTCATGCAGTGTAATTGTTGCGGTAATAATTGTGAACCTGTTTTGCTCAGTGACGCGGGTCACGTCCTCGTGACCTCTACCTTAGCCAACATCACTGATTTTTTGTTTATTTGTTACCTTCTTAATTTCTTCTCGGTGAGAACAGGGGCGTCGGCATGGATTTTATGGTCGGGTAGACACAGCCAAGAATTCTACTTTACATGTACATGTTCTGTGTTCTGTGTATGTACATGCACATTTAGCGCAGCAGACATTTTGGCACTGCAGGCACTCATTTTAGCGCCGCAAGCACTCATTCTAGCGCCGCAAGCACTCATTCTAGCGCCGCAAGCACTCATTCTAGCGCCGCAGGCACTCATTCTAGCGCCGCAAGCACTCATTCTAGCGCCGCAAGCACTCATTTTAGCGCTGCAAGCACTCATTCTAGCGCCGCAAGCACTCATTCTAGCGCCGCAAGCACTCATTCTAGCGCCGCAAGCACTCATTCTAGCGCCGCAAGCACTCATTCTAGCGCCGCAAGCACTCATTCTAGCGCCGCAAGCACTCATTCTAGCGCCGCAAGCACTCATTCTAGCGCCGCAAGCACTCATTCTAGCGCCGCAAGCACTCATTTTGGCGCCGCAAGCACTCATTTTAGCGCTGCAAGCACTCATTCTAGCGCCGCAAGCACTCATTCTAGCGCCGCAAGCACTCATTCTAGCGCCGCAAGCACTCATTCTAGCGCCGCAAGCACTCATTCTAGCGCCGCAAGCACTCATTTTAGCGCCGCAAGCACTCATTTTAGCGCCGCAAGCACTCATTCTAGCGCCACCAGCACTCATTCTAGCGCCGCAAGCACCCTGAAGCAAAACTATTGATTTACATAACGGGTCACAAGGTTGGGTGGGGGGACAAAGCTTTTACTCGGGGGTCCTGTCCCCTCTGTCCCCCCGGTGCCGACGCCCCTGCGAGCAACGTTTAGTGCTCCAATATCATGATGTGCTAATTTATAGCGAGGCTACTATTCTCAAATTTTAGAACTACTTCAGCGACCTATGGAACGTACTAGATTTTGTCATCGTGCTGGGGTCTTATATCGACATCATATCGAGCAAAATTGTGGTAAGCTGTTGTACAATAAATCGATATGACTGTTTTATTTATTTATTTACTGAGTGAGTGATTTATTACTGGTGGAAGAGAGCAATAATACTTCTGGGTGTATTGAATGGATCACTAAGCTTAAAAACTAACTATTTTAAAATGAATTTCAAGTATGCATTTTCTGTTCTGTTCACATCTCTATAGTGTGTTTTTCATGTATTTAACCATTTTTACGATCTGAAAATGCAGCTCCTCTTTGCTTCAGCTGTCCATCTATATGGCCAAGTAATTACTTACCCAATTTTTTACATGCAAAACTGTCTAAACAGCCCTACTAACTACAACTTGTCTCTCTCTCCTTTAATACGATCATACAGCAAGCAAATAGCGTTGCAGAGCCTGTGCAGCCGCCAAGTGATGCTGAGAAACACGCCCACACGCATGTACGCTATTTGCCGACCAACTGTCAAATCCATATTTGTTATTTTTGACTGTGCAAAAAACTGGGTTGTTGTCAAACTGAGCTGGTTTGGAACTGAGGATTTTATGGAGGCTTTTTAAACGTTGTGAAATTTTGTTTAATTTTATATTCCTTACTATTGAAGCACCCTTTCACTAGTAAATGTACTTTTGTATTAATTATACTAGAAATGCACCTGACGATCCATTCTGTTTGTGTTTTGATAGGTACTATTAGTTCCTCTCAGGAAGTCTGAGAGGAACCATCTTTGGACACTGCTTAAAATTAAAGTGACCGTAAACCTCATCACAGATTGCAACTGTTAAAAGTACAGTTGTTCATAATAAATAATACACCGACCATTCACCTGACTACCACCAGACACATTCACTGTTTCTTGCACGATGGAGCTCTGGTTCTCCATTGTTAATGGAATGTAACAATTCACATTGTATTCTCTGTTTCTCTCCACATCTCCTTCCTTTCTTAATCCCCAGGCCTGTTTGAAGCTTGGCTGTCTATGGCCCAAACTCCAGTAAACCATACATTCGGTCTTTTCGCGCTACGCTTTCTCTCTCTCTCTCTCTCTCTCTCTCTCTCTCTCTCTCTCTCTCTCTCTCCCAAGTTAATGTGGCGGAATCAATCCTTTATAGTTGATATGAACGTTGAAAGTAGATTTTCAAAGTTTCAAAGCAAACGTCCATTGGGGGAATCGCGGTAGAACAAAAATAATTTCTAGCTAATTTCATATTTTAATTTCAAGTTTTTACCGGTAACAACGTACGTGTTGTACTTCCACTTGATTTTTGTTAATTTGGCGTTGAAGATTCTTTCTGTGACTTGACAAAATTAAGGTCTCGAGCTTGAACTCGCTGACAAAGGGACAACCTGCTCAATCCATGAATTTCAGTCGAG
>NIVC01001668.1:57500-97500 GCA_002269645.1 Macrostomum lignano | reverse complement strand
ACCCCTCGTATACTGATATTCATAAAGCTTTTCCTTTAGAAAAGTGGGATTCTGTGTTAATTTTTTATTCTACCTACAAATGCATGTTTCCTGTTCCTAAAAACGATTATAATGGCACGGCTCAGCTCATTGGTTTTATGAGTCTATTTTGTCATTATTAGCTGACTTGTGTAACAATATGTGTAACAGAGATTATGCGTTTTTATGATTTTAAGGTACAGGAAATGTACATAGAGTAAAAAATTGACATAGAATTCCAATTCTGAACGAAAAGCTTTATGAATATCAATAGAGCTAAAAGAAAGGCACAAAATAAAAAAACATGTACATTGGGTCTGCCTCCTATCGAAAGCAATAACAACAATTTTGGTGCTGAAAAAATGAAAACTTCCTATCACTGTAGTGCATTTTTCGACAAAAATCAGCCTCACAAACACTTTCAATGTGACAGCCACAGATAAATGAATGAACGGAGGATATTTTATACTTTGTAAACAGTTGCTCGCCAAATTTAGAGGGGGCAAAATTCCAACTATCAGATTCCAAGTTCCAAATGAAGCAAGTAAGTCCCAGGTGTGTAAACGGAGGTTTTTTGCAAAGACTGGCTTTCTGCACAGCGATAATAATTGTTAATATCCTAAGGAAAATGGTGTTTATAAGCATCAGCCCTAAAAACCAGCCATCTAGCCTCAGATATCAGCATTCCCTGGGAGCTTTGGCCATGGCTTAACTCTAACTCTTCCGATAAGGGGGGCCGTAGCCCAGCGGTAGCGCAGCTGCTCTGGTGTGCCAGCGACCCAGGCTCGATTCCAAGTGCAGTCACATTAATTTGGGGCTGAATTGGAGTCTCGGCTTGGCTCTGCTCGTGCAATTAACGGCCTTGAGAGCCACCCCCCCAAGGCGCAGTGAAGTGTACATGCCTAACGATAATATAAAGTTAGGGCCGCTGTACACTCCTGTGTGAGTGTGTGCCTGCGTACGTATCCGCGCGCTTGTGTGCCTGCTCAGGGGAGTCGGCGGAATGGGCAGCAATGCCTCTCGCCGGTTGTGTGCCTATGTCGCTTTAAAGTGCGCCAGGGTGCACACAACCCCCCTGCCTCTAATAAAAAAAAATTCCGATAGCCGATGTCCGGTAGCATTTCATAGATAGATTATCTTGATAATCTTGTGAGCTGTGCACCTCGGACAAAAAACCTGTGCTTGCTTCATTTGGCATTTGGAAGTCCAAAATTTGTACTATTAGTTGTCCATATATATGGTAGTCGCATCACTCTCTTAGATTGTCTCTCAGCTAGTGGGAATAAAATCCCAACTGTTTCGGATTCGGATTAGAGAAGCACCTGGTTATATGCCGGATTAACCTCAACTTTGGGGCTGTGGATTTACTATAATAGACTGTAAAATATTTAATAGACAGGTTCAGTACTGTTGGTTGCTGATGAAAGGTCTCACTAGTTTGCTTGCTTTTGGTGTGATGGGACCTCAGTTTTTTGTATTTTTTAATCTAAATTATGACTACTTTATATTGTTAGAAACTGATCAAACAGTGTTGGGAAAGTTATCGGTCGTTTACAGACCAAGAGTATTGCTATAAGTAGTATTAGTGGCACTTTTCACGCGTGATAATCCATATAGTCTGCAATAAAAGAAAGAAATAATAGAAAAATGGTAGAAAATGACTTTCATTGTAAAACCTTGAGCTAAAATATAACAGAAACGTGTCAGGATTACATTAACACTCTTACGAACTGAGTAAATTTCCCAACACTGTATTAGGGTTAGTCGCCGAGGTTTAAATTTTATAAATCTTGAGCTTTCATTGATGTATTTAAGGCATTTCAGCAGCACTAAAACCTACACTAAAATCTGCAGATTATCAACCTATTCGTTGCCGTCATCATGGACAACTTCGACTACCTGACCCGGGATTGGTCCATCCTGGGACCGCACCATCTGGACGAATTTGTGCGACTTTGGTCCGAGTACGATCCCAGCGCAAAGTAAGCGTTTAACTTTGAAAAAGGCTTCTTTTATACAGCTCAGGACTGTTGCTCATTTACCGTTGAAAATTTTACCATGACAAGAATCGCCAAAAACTCAATAGTGAGTCTATTTCCTCTGGGGTGACTCTTGTGACTTTTGAACTACTCGAACGCGTAAAATGCGACGGAGAGGCGACTTTTGAGTCACCAGTGACTGTTGGCGACTATTTGACTACCTCGAAGAGGTCTGTTTGATGACTTTAATAGATAAAACTGTATATCCGATGGCCTCGCATTGACGTACATCTATCAGTCTAATTTTTGCTACGACACAGGTAGGAGGAATTCAAGTTAAATGCAAAAAAATTGCCCATAATCGGTTTTTTGTTCATGGGATAGAATTTGTACCCCTGATTCTAAAATGACCTCCCATGAAATCCTAACTGATTGGGTTCGCGAGATATGCTCATAATTAAGTTTTTACCATAGATATGAGGCAGTCCAACAAGCAAAACTCGCCATTCAAGGATAAGTTGAATGTATTTTGTCCAAAACAGTTCTCACCACTGTGAATTCAATTTGTAGTGTGCAATAGTTCAGGCACTATTTCAAAATATATATTTTAATTTAAACAGTGAATCAGCAAATTAATAATTATTATCATTATTTACCTATAGAATTTTTAAGATAATGGCTAATCTTTCTAAGTCTAAACCAAAACAGAAAACTGTAATGCAATAGATATTGAGCTGTAAATTCAAATAGATTGTCATTGAGCATTTTTAGTTTTACAAGCAATTACAAATGACAGCTATTATATTGTACCGTGGCCTGTAGAAGCTGTTGTCCCATCGCTGGGTCACCACTCCGGCGCTTAAAGTTTTGCCATACTTTACTGAAATCATGGTGAGCACTTTCACCAGCCTGCTCAGAAAATGTGCCCAGGCCTTTGCCATGCAGTCTGCAAAACTCGACCACATGGACGAACACGCAGTGAACTTTTGGTGTCACTCTAATAGGTAGCTTGCAGTAGGACTCTCGAAACTGCTGAATCAGCTGTTCATATTCAGGCTGTAGCTTCTCCCCAAAGCAAGCGTGTACCACTTCACGGAAGCATTGAAGGGCTTCACCAAACTGCTTCAGCCGCTCAGGCAGGATGCTCGTCAGTTCATCAGCTAGTTGCAGGATTGCGTGGCACTGGTTGCCCTCGAATGATCCTCCGCGATAGTCAGCGCGCCCGATGTTATGGCTTGCAGCCCAGCTGAGTACATGACCTCCGTCAGCTTCAAGCGAGTCGACGATCTTGTTAACAACTCCAATGAGAAGATGCAGCTCAGGTGGGGGCAGCTTGTTGAGTATCGGCTCATCTTCTCCACCAGACAAAAGGGGTTTGTTAACACAGCTTTTAAAAAGTTTGGCCGATCGCAAATCATTGCCTGCTTCGGAAAAGGCAGCTGCATTCTTTGTTACACTGCCAAATGTGCGCGTCAGACCATCCGCAGCGAATGGAGCCTTTGCCTCGCACCATGTACATGGGTACATTGCCGCGTGATTCTGCAAGCCAATCACTATGTTGGCAAGCTTGAGATCACAAGCAACAGTAAACGAAATCGCCTGTAGATTCAGAGAGTCCAGTAGTAGTTTTACGTTGAGATAAGTCTCACTAACATCAGGAGCAATAGCGATGATCATTAATTTTTTAACACCAGAGTTGAGAAACTGGCGGCTGCAGGCTAACTTCTTTACTGGCGATGCTGCAGGCTCAGACTCACCGGTCACAGTCAGCACAACTTTCAGAGAGCCTCCTCCGCCATCAATTCCAATCTTGACAAAGCTGTTCTCGATGCCACGCTCGGTGCAAATATGATTTAGCAAACCTTGAAGATCGGAGCAGATCACGGCTGGCCTTGGTCCCGAAACCTCCTGAGTCTGTCCAGATGAACGTATGAATGGCAGCTGAACTAACGCGAAGAAGCTTGTTAGGCAGCGGCCTCTCTTCTGCAGCTCTTCACGAAGGTTAGGCTCGATCACATGCCGGCCTGCACCTAACCTAAGAATGCTGGCCAGCTTTAGAGTCTGCTTGCTGCTTAAACTAAGCCCGACTTTCAAAGCCGAAATTGTTTCGTGGCTTATATGTCCTTTCCTAGAAACACTTGTTATAGGTTCAGCGGCTGAGCTAGAGGCTACCTTGACTCGAAGAGGTTTACCAGCAGTTTGACTTAGTACAATACCACCTGCTGCAGCCTCATTACACTCCTTGATGACTGAGCTAGCCAGCTGGTGCTTGGTAAGAGGAGATATTTTGTCTCGCAAATTCTTTAATTTGGTTGTTTTATTGCAGCGATGCTCCAGGCCGGGTCCGATCCGTGACATGCAATGCGAGCAGAGTTTTTGAATCGCAGTAGCCTCTGCCACAGCAGGACGACCTCGGCCTGCTGGTGGACCTGTGGCCAAGTATTTGGTGTCTGGCACTGCACTGCTGCTCCTGTGTGAGCTGGCCAAGCTACACAGCTCACAGTTGCAGTCAGGGTTGCCACGAGTTGCAGGCGGCAGAGACTGAAGGTCGGTAACTATCTGGTCATACGCCAGTAGGACTGGAATAGGTCGCGAATCTGGGCAGGACAAAGACGAAAGCTTCCTTCTGCAGCCGTCACATATGCCAGATGGAAGATATTGTCTTTCTACCTTGAAGCCTTCGTACACTGTAGATTGAATTAGTTCAATCTGATGCTCCGTCAAAGGGCGATGCGCTCTTCGAAGACACATGGCACACAGTGCCTGGAGATTTTCTTCGTGGTTTCTTTTCTTTGGCATTGTAGTTGATGAGTAAAAACAAGAAATTTGTTTGGACAGTTGATCAATTGAAACAAAATATTCTAAAATGCTCTAAATACTCATTTACATCACCATAAATTGAGCAACTGCTCATGATTTAGGTATAAAGGGATCGATAAAAAATAATGTGCAAATCGTGTGAGTGTGATCACAAGCGAAATTTTGCCTTTTGCCGTTTAATGGTGGCGGGTTGAATGTACATATTTTTATCGATTATACGTCAGGTGATTTTATTGCATATTTCATGATCGTGGTGGTAAATAGACTTAGAAGACTGTACAATACTTGTTATCTTCTCTAATTTAGAGAATCAAACTTATTTATATAGAAGAGGCCAATTCTTTACGCTAAGAATGTACAGCATAGCATCAGTTGTAACATCGCACACTTAACAAAGTTGCCTTGAGTTTTTTGTTTTGTTTTACCCTACAAAAAGGATGATTAAACATACATGCACTCAATACAAATTGAATACACAGTGGTGAGAACTGTTTTGGAAAAAATACATTCAACTTATCCTTGAATGGCGAGTTTTGCTTGTTGGACTGCCTCATATCTATGGTAAAAACTTAATTATGAGCATATCTCGCGAACCCAATCAGTTAGGATTTCATGGGAGGTCATTTTAGAATCAGGGGTAAAAATTCTATCCCATGAGCAAAAAACCGATTATGGGCAATTTTTTTGCATTTAACTTGAATTCCTCCTACCTGTGACGAGTATACATTTAGCTGGCTAATTTAGCCCTTGTGCAGTGTACAGTTTGTATTCAACAGCAAAGTCATTGTATAGTTAGCTCTCAGCTTGGCTGAATGCCTTTCTCTGCAGAGGGTTGAACTGGCACAGCGATAGTCTATGGCCAGCCAGCCCTGCTGACTGCTCGGGCAAGAACGGATTTTTTAGTCTTCGGAGTGAAAAATCGAGGCAGAACCTACATGTACCTAGCCTAGTGGTCTGGCGCGGCGCTTTGATGTGCCAGTGGCCCAGACTCGATTTCCAGTGCAGCCATATTAATTTGGGGCTGCTAAATTGGAATCTCGACTGGCAATTAACGCCCTGAGGGCCAACTCACCAAGGCACAGTGAAGTGTACATGCCTAACGATAAATAAAGTTAGGGCCGCTGTACACTCCTGTGTGAGTGTGTGCACACAGCCGCTCACACACACGCCTTTAATGAAATAAAATACATTTACCTAAAACATTTTTAAACTATTGAGGTGATTATTATTTTCTAATTTCAGAGGTCGCATCAAGCATTTGGACGTTGTGACGCTGCTAAGAAAGATTGACCCACCGTTAGGCTTTGGAAAACTTTGTCCCCACCGGAAGATCTGCAAGGTGGGTGTCTTTAAGCAAAGTTCAAATTTATTGAAGTCTGTAGTAAGCAAAGCACAATTTTTTCTCCAACTCTTTAGCGTCTGGTTTCCATGAATATGCCACTAAACTCTGATGGTACAGTGATGTTCAATGCCACCTTGTTCGCGCTGGTGAGAACCAACCTCAAGATAAAAACCGAAGGTAAAGCTGTTAGTGTTACACACAACTTGTAACCGTGGAGCGTCGCTTTGAAATGATTTTTCTGCGCTAATTTTTAGGCGAAGCAAGCATCGACCAATTGAACGAGGAACTTCGAGTGGTGATCAAGAAGATCTGGAAGAGAACCAGCAACAAACTGCTGGACCAAGTGGTGCCACCAGCAGGGAGTGCGTGGCTTTATAGTTTGATACAGTGCAGTCCCAGTAGTTTGCTGCGCTCTCTTTGTTATCACTGTTTTTCTAAAACTTCTATCGTTTCAGGAGAAGATGACGTCACAGTGGGGAAGTTCTACGCGACCTTCCTCATCCAGGACTACTACAGGCGGTTCAAGAAGCGCAAGGAGAACCGGGAGAAGCAGAAACAGCTGGGCCAGATCGGGCTCACTCCGGCGCAGCGGGACGATGGCGCCAACATACTCAAGGTGAGCCTGTAGAGCAGGTGCGCAGCCCCCCACAACGCCCGACCATGCAGGTGATAAGCAGCATGCATAAACCTCTCTGTTATGCACGGTCGCATGGAATCAGAACACCGCCTGTCTCGACTCGAGTATACTACCTTTTTATTTAGTAAAGCAAATTTTAAGGAAGATGTTATAAAATCAATGGCTTTTTTTGGCATTAAAATTGGAGTGGAAGTTGAATATAACTTTATGTTCACATACAACATAGATACATTAGATGAATGTTTCCAATATGACGTATATGCATAACTTACCTGTTCATAGCATACCTGTAAGTCCCCAGAAGAGAAAAGTTTGCAAGCCAGATCGCATTGCTTAAAAAGTTACAATACACTTAAATTTTACTC
Organism: Macrostomum lignano; assembly: GCA_002269645.1. Taxonomy (NCBI): domain Eukaryota; kingdom Metazoa; phylum Platyhelminthes; family Macrostomidae; genus Macrostomum; species Macrostomum lignano. Next base: position 90,339 of record NIVC01001668.1, on the reverse strand, counting down.
TGTTTAATAACAAAATATTTTTAATACTTTTCAACTAGAAATGAGCATTTTTTGCACAAGGTGCTCTAGTTTTCAAATTGATTAATCTTAAAGTTGGTCTGCCACGCACTTCTGGCTCTTTCTAATGTCCCAAAAGTCGCTTTAAATCCCTAAAAAATTGTGCCGCCTTCTCCACTGACACTCGCTCACATCCGCTGTCAGAGCGGCGACTCGGCAGCTCCAACCATTGCAGCGGCTGCAGCCACCGCAGCTGCCGCTCTCGCCGGCCCAGACGTGATGAAGCTGCACGAGGTACGGCCTTTCTAGAGAGTCTTAGGCTGTGCGGGAGCGCAGTAGAAACCCCACCCGTCCACTTTTTCTTGCTCGTCTGTCTTCCAGGAGTCATCAGAGTCTTAAAATTCCTTTTCATCTTTAATTTTTATTAAAGCTTAAATATTTTTTCTCACCTCGCCAATCGCAGTAGCATTATTTATATGTAATCACTCTATATTATTTTTGAATCTGTGTCTTTGTACAGCGTCAGTTATTGTTTGTGTTGGTTTCATTAGCTTAAAAATAATGAGATTTTTTAATTAAAAAAACGAAATTCTTCTAAAGTCACGGAAGAGTGCACTGTACCAATAGGCCTAAGATACACATCTTTCACCAGAAGCCAGTTCATATACTACCAGTAAATAGCCTTTGTCTCTTAAATGTTTTTACTATTTAATTTATGTGCAAAGCATACTACTGCTAGAAGCTTCTTGTTTTAGTAGTGACCGCAGTTCCATTTCCGTATTCCGTTGGTTAGAGCACGCCTAAATCCTTGTTGATCCCAAAGCCTTTAGCCTGTAGCCTGCGGGAGTTTGTTTAGACTTTTATCGTTCAGCTGTATGCACCTGTGCATTTTGTCGCTGAGGATGGGAACTAATTATAATTTATGAATTCGTGCTGACCTTATACGGGCTTTGCTTATTCAAGGTGACGCTTCGGTCCCGAAACTCTAGCAACGAGTCGGTCGCAAAGCACTTCGCGTCGATTGGCATTTGTATCAGAAACTCTTTGTAGCTTTATAGTGAACCGAACTTGAGCTTATTCATCTGCAAGTATGTCAGGCCTACAAGTACACCTGGTACTCATTTAATATAATGCATGCTTGGTCACTTTCATTGGCATTCTAACTGCGAGGACTTCTATGTGTTTCATTCTTGTTTGTCAATTTAATTCATTTCCCTTCACTGAACAGTCGTCATTAGTCCAGCTTCTTTGGCCAGATTTCAGCATCAATAGTTATCAGTAGTCAAAACGCAAACTGTTCTCCGCCCGAATTCCAGGCTGGACTGCGCGCAATTCAAGACCAGGGACCCGAAATTCGGCGGGCGATTTCCGGCGACCTGGAGGAGGACGCCTTCCAGGGGCCGAGAGGCGCAGGGGACTACCCCAACCACAGGGTGCGTGCTGGATTGCTTTTAGAACTGTGTTCAATCCAGATAGCAGGTGTTCCATCCGACAGTTAGCTCCCGTTGAAAACGTTACCGCGGCGAGAATTGATAAAGAGTCATTGAAAACAACTCACTAGTGACTCAAGCAACTCTGGGGCGAATCTTGTGACATTTTTAACGACTGCAACGGAGATGCGACTATTGAGTCACGAGCGCATCACGCCAGTTGTAGAATCGTAAAAGAGTAGCGAAAAGGTCGTCCAAGAGTCGTTGTGTTAGCGCTTAACTTCCTATTAACTCAAGTAGACTAAGGAGAGTTGTTTAAATTCTGAATTCATGAAGTGACGCAGATGCGCTTGAGACGCAACTCAGTGGTTCGCCTCAGATACGACTTTACGGTCCCGGAGTCATTGTAGAAGCGGCCCAAAGTCGTTTCAGAGTCGCAGGCAATCAAAACGTTTCAAATTGACTCTTAAGCAACTTTAAGCGTCAAGTTCAGTTAGCAAATATTTGTTCGAATTGATCTCATTCATTCAGTAGCCATAGCAGACAACGTCATTCGCCATCAATGATCTCTTCCACTGCAGCGAAACCACTCGCTATTCGGGCAAGTGATGTCCGCCATTCACCGAAACACCAGTCGGAACTCCGGCGGTGTCAGCTCTCCAGACGGTAGCGTTGGCGGGGGCGGCGGGATATTCAATGTGGTGCGCGCACTGAATCCTAATTCGTCGGCTGTTGTGTCGGCGAGCTCCTCGATGCACCAGATGCGCCAGCTCACTCCCCAGCAACAGCAGCAGCAACAACAGCAACAACACCGGCCTCCACAGCAGCAGCTGACGCTGACTCTGCCCTACAATGGTGACGTCAGCGGCACCGGCGGAGACCGCAGGAAGCACTCGCCAACCTCCCTGGTGGTGCCGAGCGCCACCGCGCCGAGCATCAGCCCGCAGAACTCGGGCACCTACGGCAGTCCGCCGCACTTGTCGCCAACTTCGCCAAGCCGCGGCTCACCGCTCTTTCAGCAGCAGCAACAGCAGCAACAGACGCTATTGAGGGAGCAACGTTCTCCTCAACTGTCTGCAGAGGACGGATCGTGAGTGATCTAGCTTAAGCCTCATCATACATGCTTAATGCTTAGATACCCATAGGCCAAGTCCACTAAGTATTTGGTAAACTCTGTGTTGTAATTAGACTGTAGACTTCTTCAAACTGCAGTAGCAATCTTCTCCCTTACCCGTCTCCTGAAGAAACAGTTAAGAACTAGCCAATCCTTTAATTTTAACTGTGTGTAGACTTTTCAGCGTGATCAAGTGTTGTAACTCCACTCTGTGTTATTTTGTGTTGCATATACAAAATCCAGCTATATCGCCTTATCTTATCGAAGCCTGTTTATGTGTTTCAGCCGAATCTTGCCGTACGGCAACAACAACAGCCGTGGCGAGCGGCACTGACCGCCTCCATCGCTGACCTAAGCTTCGCCACCGCTAGCTTGAACGAGAGCCCCCAACGCAGTCCTTTCCCCCCCAATGCTCACCCTTACTGAATCCGAAGGCCATCCAAGCACCTGCCGGGACAGACCTTGGCTTAGGAATAATCTACTTTCGACACCAGTGTGTAAAAGAGGCAACAAAAGTGCCTATTTTATCAGATTTTCGCACGCCTACTTTTATTGGTGCTTTGCTTCTTGGTGTTTCTGACTTTCTCCGGTGATGCGTTTGACCAATTAGCGTTTTTTAATACAATTTTATGTACTTTTAGGTTGTTTCTGCTACTCAATATTTCATGGAAAGCACAATATAACTGATACATGATTACACACTATCTAACTTTTGCTGTGCCAATAATGCTTGAAAAGAATGAAAATAAAACGTCGGCCACTTGCATTCTACTGCATGATTTGCCTGATTAGTAATGCCAATTGTGTAATCAAAGCTCTCGTTCCTCTCGCTTCCCCACAGAATGTTCAGCTCAGAAGTTAGTGAAAATGGACCTCGACCAGCATCCGCATCAGCTCGCACAGCGCTGACAACGTCCGCTTCAGCATCCGCAGCAGCCACTGTATCCGTGATCTCCTCTTCGCCTCTAACGGCACAGCACCAGCAGAACCATTCGCAGCAACAGCAGCCTGTACGAACTCGCAGCAGCATCTTCAGCAGCCTCCTGCATCAGCTGAGCCTTCGCGAGACGCCCGGCCAGCAGCAGAGGCAGCCGCGGACCACCTGGTTCACCGGTCGGCTCAGACGCCGCCTATCGCCGCTGTGGACGTCCTTCGACGAGGCGGCCGCTTCAAGAATCGATGAGGTGAGCAGAAAAAACCCTTTTCAATGGCTTTGATCGCAGACACTAGAATAACTAGATGGGCCACTCAGCAAATTTGCGTGCAAGCTACTTTTAGTTCAGTAGTAAGTTAAAATGAAACATTTTAACGTATTTTTTAAAGACTAGTTAAAAAAATAACTTGCCCTGCCCCGCCGCCCAATTTTTATTGCCTTCCTCGGTTGTTTCACCAGCCTAAATCTGTTATGTACATTTCAGTGGCCAATGTACATCATTATTGCTGAACCTTATCAAAGTCATCTCAGCTGCCTTTATTTTTATACAGTAGCTGATGCATTATTCTTTGCAACTGAACTGAAAGTAGAAAGCTGTTTTGCCAAGCATAGATGCCTGATTGGCCCCATCTAGTTGATTTAGTATCTTTGGCTTTGATTATTGAAAAAACATTGAATCAACTCGATGGGGCCGCCCACAGACTCAGGCTCAGTCTCCAGGCCTTCACCTGTACGACTCGCCACCGCCTTCACCTGCGCCTGCGCCCGCTTCCACGGCGGCAATCTCGTCGTCGCTTCGTCGACCTCTGATGGCCACCGCCGACTGCCAGCTCTGGCAGCTGCAGTTGCAACGGCGTCGGAAGCTTCCGCCGACTCCATCGCCTCCGCCGTCGCCACCGACGCCGCCGCCTCGACGCGGTCGACTTCGACCGCCGTGCGAGTCTGCAGAGACCGGCGGCGTTGTTGCAACTGAGAATTGTCGGAGAATGCGCCAGCAGCCCATTGTGAGTGAATTACAGCTCAAATATCACCATAAGTTGCCGTTGTATCAGGACATTACACTTTGCAAGTGCTGCAAGTGGCCACCGCTATTGGCTATTGGCTGCTCAGTCCAAGGACTGGGGGGTCGCCACACACACACACACACACACACACACCCTCAATTACCCCAGCTGGGTGAACTGCAGCAATGTTAGAGTTAAGTTGTCTTGCTCAAGGACACAAACTGTTCCAAGTCGGTTGAGAATCGAACCCCCGACCTTTCTTTCCGACAAGGCGAGTCCGACTCTCCAACCACTAGGCTACAACCCCTCTTTTTATTTGACAGAGATATTGTCAGCCGATCCAGCAGCCGATAATCCATCAGGGCAATACAAAAACTACAGGTAAGCAAGCTTTCAAGTCGTCAGTTATCTACTTCTCAGGTTAAGATTTGAAAATTCACACAAAAATGTCTCTGCGCATCAAAGATTTGACAGACGATGGCGGATTCGAAAACCCCGAGACAAGCGTCATCCAACAAGAGGAAGAAGAAGAAGAAGAGGCAATTGCAGAAGAGGCCGAAGAGCAAATCGACGAAGCTGACGGAGAAGAAGACGATGAGGAAGAAGAAGAGGTCGCGAGTTCGAGCACTATGGACTACGAGGATTTTTACTGGTGCCACCGAAGTCCGGACAGCGTCGACGGCGGCGCGAATCCTTTGAGCGGCAGCGGCGGCGGAGGCGCCGCCTTCTACAGTCGGTGCCAGGCCTTCAGACTGCAGAAGATCGGCGCCAGGTTTGCTGGCCGTGGCGAAGGCGGCGTCGGCGGCAGTGGCGGCAGGGGCGGGAGCGGCGGAGCGGCGCCGAGAAAGATTGTGTACTCGTATGCCCCCGTATGAAATTAAGCAATAAAAATTGTATCAGAAGCTGGTGGTGGCAGCAGCGCCGTAGGTGAAATCGTTACAGAGATTTGATGAGCTGAATGTCCTATCCAGTTTGGAACAGTCTGAAAGGGCAGCAAGATTAGCTAAGGAATTTTCTCCAAGTCAGGCTGTGCTGCCAACAGCCCTGCGCATGTGAATTCGCTTTCAATGTACCGATTACAAACCAATTCACCTGTAGACCCGAAATTTTCTACCTTTCTGCGTTTAAGCTTTGCCCCCACGTTTGCTGACAGAGTTCTCCAATTATTCATTTGTTGCCTGTGACATTTTTGTGCGCAATATGTTGGCCTTTCTACTCTGAGTAGTGGGCCTCTATCTGACAAGTATTTTTTTCTACACCCGCGCAAAATTCGTAGATATTGTGCTGACACCAAAATACAAGTGGTGCTAGTTGGTGCCAGACGGAACGCTAAGACGAACTGGGAGCTGCACCCCTGCTTGTCCACTCTTGCTGTAAGTATTACTCATTGAAAGCCTACAGTCCCGAGATGTTAACCTCGCCACTAGCTGGTCCAATTAATTTTTGTTTAGTTTTAATCACCGCGCATCTTGTCTCAGTCCGTTCGCGAGTCTGGGGTGGCGCGCTGTGCGCTTCAACCTATTTTTTTAGATCCTTTTTTGTCTGCCTACCGTGTTTGTTGATTTGCTTTCTTTAGCCGTTGAAAAAATTGACCCGATCCAAATTCGATTATTGACGCCGAGTCATCTTAATCCTCCCATTGTTCTGTTAGTTGTGATTTGGTGGGTTTCTATCCTTCTATCTCTATGTGCGCCTAGCCCTCATTGCATTATAGTTTGTTACAATTAATGCTCGTAAGTAATAAGCTGGAATGTCCTTTTTGGTTCTCGATTGACAGAACGAACTGAGCGCACTGAACTGAATGTCATTGCCAAAATTGACTCGCGCCAACAGATTTGCTGCTATTATAACCTGCTATTATACTCTGATAGGCATTGCGGAACTCTAGATAAATTTGTTAATGTACAGAATACCCGACAGCTTTGGTTGAACATGCGCTTGCTTGGCTCTGCTTAGGGAATTAACGCTACGGCATGTCAGGCTTACTTAGGTTATTATTAGACACTATTTGGGTACATAAGGTCACTTGAAAGCTAAAAACGGTCAAGGTCACTTCTAGGGTTAAAAACTTTAAAGGTCACTTGAAGGCCTAAGCTTTCAAGGTACCCTTGGAGGCCTAAGCGTTCAAGGTCACTTGGAGGCCTAAGCTTTCAAGGTACCCTTGGAGGCCTAAGCGTTCAAGGTCACTTGGAGGCCTAAGCTTTCAAGGTACCCTTGGAGGCCTAAGCGTTCAAGGTCACTTGGAGGCCTAAGCGTTCAAGGTCACTTGGAGGCCTAAGCGTTCAAGGTCACTTGGAGGCCTAAGCGTTCAAGGTCACTTGGAGGCCTAAGCGTTCAAGGTCACTTGGAGGCCTAAGCGTTCAAGGTCACTTGGAGGCCTAAGCGTTCAAAGTCACTTGGAGGCCTAAGCATTCAAGGTCACTTGGAGGCCTAAGGGTTCAAGGTAACCCTTAGAGGCCTAAGCGTTTAAGGTCCCTTGAATAGGCTTATGGGAAGATAACTTGAAGGTAAATTGGTTCTTTAAAAGACTAACTTTTTTAAAAGGAGTAGAGTCTCTTAAGGTATAGCTATAGTACGTTTTTAACTTGCTTTTAGTTATATGCCCGGACCAAGCTCAACTTCCGCTTATTAATATAGCTAATCACTCAATACTTGCCTATTGGGACGACGTTCTATAAGTTTTTGTGTTTAGCAGGGCCGAATCCCTTCTAATTGTAAGGATCTGTCGCTTTTGCCTGTATTTCACTTTCCCCATTACTTCTCACTGTCTCACCTCTTTCTTTTTTGTGTGTCTCTTGTGTTTGCGCAATTTTCAAATCTGCAAAGTACACACAATCAATATTGCTGGCAAGTGCATGACTTATTCGATTATATTGTCAAACCTTACAGAAAATTATCCAAATGTATTTTTGTACTGTTTATTTTGATTTTTAGGCAGTGTCACATTCGGCTGAAATCTACCGACTTCGTGTAAGAATCTTGGACAAGTAAAATGGAAGAACGATAAACTTGAAAAATGACATGCATGTACAGAGTTGCAGAAAATACAGAAGAATGTAAAGTATGCAAACCATCATAGTAGTATCTTTTTATTTAGGTGTTTGTTTCTAGTTGAAGTTTTAACGACCGAGATTTGTCAATGTCTACGAGCGTAAACTAGATCCATTTCACTGTATGCGGAGAATTGCTGCGATATCAAGGCTTTTGGGGAATTGTTGAGATGTCAAGGCTTACTGGGGAATTTCTGAGATGTCCAGGCTTACGGGGGATTGCTGAGATGTCGAGGCTTACGGGGGACTTGCTGAGATGTCAAGGCTTAGAGGTCAGAAGCTACATGTAGATTATTCAAAAAAAATATTATTTTCTCTGTTGCCTCCCTAAGTTTTAGTCCCTGATAATTTTACTCGAAAAAGGTGATTTATGGTGATTAGGAGCGTAAGAATGAATGTTTTTAAGATAATGTGCTTTCATTTTAAGGATTCACGTACATAATTTTCGTCCCTTGCTTAGTGGCCGCCCCGAAGGGGGGCACTGGATAATTGCTAGTCCATATACTAAAAATGGTTTGTCCGTATATAGCTATCTGTCTGTCGGTATGTAATCAATTTCAGAAAATAAGGGCTAAAAAACCTGAGAACTAATTCCTGTCTTGTTGGTTGATGCATTTTGCAGCGAAAACGGGCCTTCGGTGAAGAGGCTTTCTAGTGTAACTTATTTTTTACTTCAATTGTTCAATGACCCATACTATACATTAATGAACAAAAATGTATTTGCGCATTGCTGTTCGGCGTAGTTAGGTAGATAGCAAATTTCCTAAATCAGTTTACGTCGAAACCGTTCTTTCTAACAGTTTCCAAATGGTCAGTTTTGAGGTCAATTGAAGGTCACTTCGCCGGAGGCACCACCGCCACGGGCCGACGCGCGTGGTGCAGCACGTAGTCCGAGACGCTACCCAAAAAAGTGCGGCGCACCGTGCCTAGGCCACGATTGCCAACAATGATGAGGTCGATGGACTCCTCGTCGGCTACCTGGACGATGGCTTCTCCGGCGTTGGTGGCCAGGCGCTCCAGAAATCGAACTCCCGCCACCTCTAGTTTGATGGCCGTGCAGTGGCGCTGCATCCGATCCGCGAGCTCGCGACCAGCCTTCACCGCCTGGCTCATCGAGTCCCCGTAGGCTCTGGTCGCCTCCTCCATGGGCACCCCGGCGCTTCGCAGCATCGGCGGCGGCTCGGCCACCATGAGGAAGATCACGTGATCGTCTGGCCGCCGCAGGTGCTGGTTGTACCAGTCCAGTGCCCGGTCGCTATGCTGGCTACCATCAACTGGTAGTAGGACCTTTCTGCTAGCCATGCCGTGTCTCCTAACGGGAGGTTTCTGTTACTCTGGCGTGTTCTTTGGTCACTCAAAACGCCTTGCTTGAGATTTTCAATACCTGAGCGTTCCGAGTGCGACTCTTTTTTATCGCTGTAAACCGCAGAAGACGATCGATAAGAGCTTTTTCGTTTTGTCTCTCAGCAACTCCTGCCTTTTCTGACAAGGTCTAAATCGACAGTTCTGTGAATATTTTGTTGACAGACAGTGGGTGACTATTGTACTAGTAGTTTTCTGTCCATTTTTATTAATTTCAGATTTTTCTATAAGCCAAGCAAAATAGGGGAGTTTGAGTTTTAGCAATACACCGCGTGTCTCAAAAATTTCGAGGTACTCTGAAGTTATTACACCTTAGTCTAGAAACTAAGAGGTTAATTATATTCAAATTTGAGCGTTTGAAATTTGAAAGAACTATAATGAAGATTAGCAAAAGACGGGATTGTCTACTTATACAAGCGGAGCTACCTACCTCTCGCTGCTTGAATGCCGATGCAATTCTGGCATCGAATTCCGCTGCCCTATTCGCATGCTATTGCTTTTTCTCAAATTCTGCTGCTAAACATGAGTTTTGTCCATAGACAAACAGCCGCTGTTGAATGCAAGTTTTCTCAACTTTCACAGAACAAGCTTAAGCTACGAGGGGTGTCCGGAAAGTTCTGACACTTTTAATCCCAGAGCAAAAACAGTCGGAGCTGCAAGCGCAACTTTGGTGTCACTTTAAAAGCGGCACATCTCTTCTTTCCAATGGGCCGTATGCAGAAAGCTCTGTCTAGGGTAGTCCGGTCTTGAAAAGCTAGTCTGGACTTGGATTTGGTATGCAGAAACACAAAGTTAGACCGGTCTACTATAGACAGAACTAAGGTAGCTATAGACCATAGACTATAGACTGAACTACCCAAGTCCGGACTAGCTAGTCTGGACTATAAGCTTTCTGCATACGGCCGTTTGTTTTGTAAAGGTGTTATTTATTCACTCAAATTTTGGATGCGATAATAACAAAAACATTATGTGGCATCTATATTTGAGGAATAACAGCATGTTTAACTCTAGACCAACACATGTTTTTGCTTTTTTCACGAAGACATGTTTAATTACTTTTTAATTGGCGGTTATTTAGGTTATTTATCTAGGATAGCTAGACCATAGACTCTAGACTGAACTACCCAGGTCCGGACTAGCCAGTCTGGACTAAGCTTTCTGCATACGGCCTAATGAATTCAGTCGCGTGTATTTTGGTCATTTCATTCAAAATTTATGTGTGAAAAAATCATCGCAATGCCACTGATAGTCTTATTATAAAAGTTTAAAAATATATTTAAAGCGATTTTTCGTCCTCAAAGAAACGAATTGTAGTCATACATCAAAACACCAGAAGAGATGTGCCGCTTTAAAATGACACCAAAGTTGCGCTTGCAGCTGCTACTGGTTTTGCTCTGGGATTTAAAAGTGTCAGAACTTATCCGGACATCCCTCGTATATATATGTTAGTAATCGCATTAAATAATGAGTTTTAGGTACAGTACTCCCAGAAAACCATTTGATGATGGTCCAGTGTATTAATCACAATTTGTATTTGTTTTTAGATTTTAGATTTTACTGCAAATTTCTGATAGAATGCGGCTCTATTTTGATCAAAGAAAAACGTCACACGCAACGGACGGACACACAGAGGCACAATATAGCAATGAAAATAGACAGATTTTACACTGCAATTAAAGACTTTTAGTCATAATAGAGTGCTATACATCTGATGGAAAGTGAAACAAAGGTGGAAACACACAAAGGTAGATCGCAGAGTGGCATCAGGAGCTGAAGGTGCAAACAGGTGTGTCTATTAGACATTAATTTGTCCTTCTTATTCAAATACATATATCACAGTGAAGAAACGACTAAAGAAAACAGTGCTAGTTATTAAGCTGTGATACACTGTGTGATTAAATGTGATCGATAGAAAATATCACAAAAAAACGCAGTAGACAGCATCTTCGATGTATAAAAGAAATCAAGCATTTTAGTAGTCTATATCCAAACAATTTAAAAAGAGTGTAAACAGCTGCAGTTCCCCATCGGTAGAGTCGTCAAAAGTTATCACAGCAACAAGTGCGTAGACAAGCAGGTGTTGAAAATTAATATGCAAATAAATAATGTTGTTTTCATCGTCTCTGGTCCAGCGCAGCGCTCTGATGTGCCAGCGGCCCAGGCTCGATTCCAAGTGCAGTCACATTAATTTGGGGCTGAATTGGAATCTCGGCTTGGCTCTGCTCGTGCAATTAGCACAGTGAAGTGTACATGCCTAACGATAAATAAAGTTAGGGCCGCTGTACACTCCTGTGTGAGTGTGTGCCTGTGCGTATGACTGCGTACGTATCCGCGCGCTTGTGTGCCTGCTCAGGGGAGTCGGCGGAATGGGCAACCGGTTGTGTGACAATGGCGCTTAAAGTGCACCAGGGTGCACGCAGCCGCCCCCGTCTTTAGGTAAAAAAAACTAATAAGCTCGAATGTACCTATAAATACAGACAAGTGAGGAACGCGTCATGACTGAGTTCTCAAACTGTCACACAATGCTGTCCCAGTCGAACCCGCCTTCGTCCGCAACCGTCGGGCAGCTGTCAGCTGTATCATCCGCCGTGAAGTGCTCGCCTCTGGTGCCAGTCTCAGCTGGCAGGGGAATCTCAAACGATTCAAAGCCGAGATCATCGTCAACCTTGGGCCGCTGTTGCTGATGATGCTGCGATGGCAGCAGTTGGTGGTGCAGTTGCAGTGGCAGGTGCTGCTGCTGCTGCTCTGGTAGCTGGTGAGTTTCTCCGGAGTCATCAGCAAAGTAGTCGACTTTCAGCGGCATAAAAATGAAATTTTTTGTTAGACTTACTTATTAACACAGGTTTTGATTGATAGCTAACCCACCTTCGGCGAATTTCTGACGGATTTTAAGGTTGACTGACGCAGCAGAGTCGGTCACGCTTGTTTGGGGCTTGGGTTTTTCTCAAAATTTATGTCCGTGAGGTCCAACCCAGAGTGTATATGTGTACACGTTAGTGTACAAATAGCAACGCTATTTTCTAGTAGCCACCTGAACGACCTGAAAGTCACCAAAGCTTGACTCACCGCATCTCAAAGGGTCTTCGAAAAAGTCGGCTGCCGTGAATCCACCGCTGCCGATCAGCTGATCACTTTCGATGCCCGATCTGGCCTCATCTGACTCGTCGGCAGCGGTGGCCGCTGCTGTCAACATGGAGACGGGCACCCTCTGCGGCGTCGGCACCATCGGCGCCGGCTGTTGGTAAAGAAAGTAGTCAGCTGAGTAGCCTGGCGGCCTGTTGAGAACCGCAGCGCCAAGCAGGATTAAAGTTGAGCCATCTGGGCTCAGGAGAGTGACTGGATGGGCCAGCTGCTGCTGCTGTTGCTGCTGCTGCTGTTGCTGCTGATGCTGTTGTTGCTGCTGCTGTTGCTGCTGCTGCTGTTGTTGCTGCGGTAGTTGCGTCGGTTGCTGCTGTGGCACCTTTCGCTGCAGCTGCTCATTGCCGCTATAAGTTGGCCGAGCTGGTCGTCGCTGAGATTTGTTAGTTTTCGTTACGCTGCCAGACTTTGTTGGTGAAGGCGACGCGTCGGTGGCGGTGGCGGTGGCAGGCGATTCGGCCTTGGGATCGAAGGTCCAGTTGGCGCCCTTGCCCGGCTCGCCAACGCCTCGGGGTTGCTTCACGAAGCACTTGTTGAGAGACAGGTTGTGCCGGATGGAGTTCTGTTGGGGGAAAAGCGTTTTACATTTACAGTCTTGACTACTATTACTACTCAGTTCTGGAGGGCACAGTTATTATTGCTATTATAAAATTATTGATCTATTATAAAGTAAACAAATTTTTCATCGGTAGTTGGAGTAATCGGCCAATTACTCTTTTTTAAAGCATTAGAAAAATGAATTTTCAAAAATAGTTTATATAATAAATAGGCCATTAGACAAAAATATAAAAAAATTATGAAATCTCAACTTCACTTTTTATGTAATAGGTCGATAAAATAGTAGTAGAATTAGGGCCTAACATACAATGAAAAAAATAAAAAAACCTATTTGTCTGTCCATCTAACCCATTTAAATGCCATTTGTAAATATTAATTCTACCTGATATATTTACTTTAAAAAGTCTAGAAGTTTGAAATAAACAAAGCTAATGAAAAATCCACATAAATTTTGCACATGGAATAAAAAGATTAAAATTAGATTTTTTACTTCAAACTCAATCAACTTTTTACTTCAAAGCTTTATTTTATTTGAAGTAAGAGTTAAAATACAAAAAAGCAATATGATTTTCTAAATTGTACTTTTACAGTCTGTACAATTAATTCTAAATGGAAAATTGAAATTCACATCTTTTGAAATAGAACTCTCTTACCTTCCAACCAATACTGTTTTCTTTGTAGTACGAAAAATTTTCCGTAATCCATTCATAAATCTGGGATAATGTCATCATTCCTGTTGGTGAGCTACTGATTGCAAGGCTTATTAATTTCGCGTAACTATATGGTGGTTTTCTTTTATCTCGATCGGAGTGTGTCGTATTACCGTTTGTTTTTGAGAAAATTGAGAAATTCAAATGTGACTCATCCTTTTCTAAATGCAAGTTGACTCCAGATGTATGACTACAATTTCCTACATCGGCTACCTTCATCTTGGATAGCCAATCCATTCCAGTTAAACTGTCTTCTAGATCTGACATAATGATGAAATGCACGAACTTATCTCAGAATGAAAACAATCATACTAGATGCTTTACCATAAACCCGTTAACCGTTACAAGTTTTAGATACAGTTTTACACTAGATGCGCGAACCTAAGGCGCATGCGTTTCAATTGAAGCGCAGTCAGTCAGAAATCTTTTAAAAAATTAAGAAATATTTTAAAGTTAAAACTACCATTGACTCTTTTTAAGAGGCCATAAAGTCTTACTATATATAATAAACTATGTTGACAAAAACGTATTAAATAAGTATTTACTCATTAAAACAATGTTTAAGTATGTAAAAAGAGAGCACTGCGGTTAAATTTTGTTAAAACACGTTTTAATCATTTTGTTTAGCAATCCGGGATCGAGGACTAACCGATAAAACGGAAATTATTCACGTTTGAAGTCAAGTTTTTGTCTTTCTAGGTCGGAAAATAAAAATTGGCCATTTCAGGTGTGTTTTTACTTAAATGAAGTAAATGTGTTTCCTATAAGTATATCAAATATTAAGTTGTCCTTGCAGTTGAACATGCATGGGGAGGGGCGTTACATGTACTATTGTAAAAATACAAATGTTGAAAAAACACAAAGAAACTTGTTCAAAAGTTTGAGTTTTTAGATACGGACGGTATATTGTATTAGACAGTATCGGATGGTCATCAAATAGCTAGATTTAAAATCAAAGCAAAAAACTTTTACTGCCCCATGATTCATGTTTGTGCTCAGTGAAGGCAGGTGTGTTTAGAAAGTTGGAAATTTATAGATGTCAAATAGTCAAGCTAACAGCATAAAAATGATTAATTAGGACACCTTAATTTTTTTGCAAATCAAAGATCTTAAAAAATACGAGCAAGATCGGATTAACAAGTCTATAAGATAATAGGCAAAATATTATAAACAAGGTAAGTTACATAGGAATCAGACGGATCTACTGAGATTGGCTATATTTTAAATGAAAATCACCCCAAAGATGTTAGATTTGCATACTCATAATAAAAAATTAAACAGAGTGAGAGAGTTGAAAACCATCCGGTCGTATTTTTGGCTGTCGATCGAAAGTATTAAAGGTCGTGTCATATAGAAGCCGCACCTTTCTAGTTCAGCTTAGACGTTCTTGGCCGTTGCCGCGAGATCAGGAAATGTAGATCACAAAGAAGTCAGCTGTCCGGACGTTAGTTCGCCAATCGCCCAATTCTAGATTGTAAATCAGCACCGGCTTGGCCTGGGGGCTGGAGTGGCCCCATGTGCAAGGATCATCCTCAGTCCCGATGACCGCCAGTAGGCCAGTGTCGTGGTCGCAGCCACTGTGCAGCGTGCTGATGTAAAAGTTCCTGTCTATGTTGTGGTCAGGAACTTCAAAGCCAGAAATAGAGAAGTAATTGTACGTTCGAGATTTCAGATTTAAATCGGGCTCGCTGCTAACAATCGCATCCTTGCTGAACCAAGGATCCAAGTTGGCGTCGAACACAATCCTGAGCAGCGCGGCTCCGGACGAGGACATCAGCTCAACGATCAGCTGTCGGCGCGGCATCAGGTCGGCGAGCTGCGTCGTCTGCGACAGCCGGTCGATCCAGCACGATCGGTAGCTGGCGATCTGTGGCGCGGCGCCCGGCCACAGCACTAGGAAGCCTCCGTCGCCGCAGTCAGCTGAGGGGGTCGAGTAAAACGACCTCGCAGACACTCCCGAGCCGGCCTTGATGGAGAACAGAACGAGTCTGGGCTGTCCGAGTCGCGAGCTGGCGAAGTACTTCACCTGTACTTCACCGGACGAATAATTAGCGTAGAGCGGCTGGCCGAGCCGCTGACAGGTGCGCAAGCCGGTGTCCAGCTTGACAATTTCTGGCACCTGGACAGTTTGAACCAGCGCAGTCAGCATGCAGTTCACTGCGTCCGCCGTATAAGTGAGCAGCTGCTCAAAGTTGGCCTTTGTCAACTCGATATTGTTCGGAAAAATTTGCTTCACACTTTCGTATCTTGGCGAATTCGAGGCCTCGGTCGACTTGACGAAGACATGAAGCAGCAGCACCACCAGCAAGGTGACGCTGAGTGCCCTCGCATTGGGCATTTTTAATAATTGCTTTTAGTCGGCTGCTGTGTCGGACAGTATGTTGGACTGATGATGGCCGTCCCACGCATGCCTCCTTCTTTAATGGGGCTAGAGAAGGATCTGTCTTATTGATTTGTAGCCATTGGTAACATGTGATCATTCCTTTCAAATGCCCCATGCACAGGCTGTGATGGGATTGTTGGACAGCAATTTTTTATGAGAGAGAGAGATGGGAGAGGGGGAAACTTTTTTAGCTTGAATATTAAATTCTAAAAGCCATTACTATAATGAACAATCGGAATATTGCCTGCTTTAATGATCAGTCGCTTCTTGAGCATCGCTCCATCGCTTCATGGCTCACGGAATGTGACGTGTATGGCAAAAAAGCTATGAAATGCATGCTCTTGGTCTTGGTCAGGTCACCCATTGTATTTTTATGAGGCAGGGTGCTGTTTTAAGCGACATTGTCACACAACCGGCGAGAGGCATTGCTGCCCATTCCGCCTACTCCCCTGAGCAGGCACACAAGCTTAGGTTCAGGCTTAATCAGAAGGTCCAGAGCTCCGTCTGGGTGAAGGCCATGCAGTGACCAACGAAGTCAGAGCTGATGCAGACACATTTGGTCGATGTGCTGATGAAATTTGGAGGCTTGGTAAGACCGCACTGAGGGGCAGTGCTGTTAGGCACATAGAGGCCATACTGATCAATACACTTAACGCTTATGGAAAAAATCTGACATTCTGACAGAAGTTTTTAATACGCTCGTATCTTGACGGTCCGGAGGGCTGGCGGCTTAGACAGTGCGCAACAAAAAGTTGTGCTCGTGTTTTGGAATTTCGCCATTCCAGCGCAGAAAAAATGTCTGGGGTCCCTCCGGTAGTTCTTTGTTATAATGTACATGTACAGCCGAGTCTGTGTACAAACAAAACGCCGCTCCACTCATCGCAGGTGAAAAAAGGTTTTGCTTAGCAGGGTGTTAAAATGACCGCGATAGTCTATAGGCCAGCCCTGCTGACCGCAACGGCGAGAACGAACTTAGGTGTTTTTAGGCTTCGTCGGGAAAAGCTAGGCTTTCCTGCTGGGAAAAAATTTGCAGCGACGACACAGTGACGACAAGCGACAGGCTAGAGACGACAGCCTTGTCGATTCACTATTGGTTTACTAAAATAAGTATGATTTGCTCAAAGTCAGTAGTATCGTGCAAATGTGCGCTTCCAAATCTGCTTCGCTGCCTGCTTTCTATCAGCCTCTGATTGGTCGACTGCAACTTGTCGTCAACTTGTCGTCAACTTGTCGTCATCAGCCTGTCGTCGCTGAAATTTTTTCCTAGCGGGTGCCTATCTCACTTGAAAAACCATGCAACAGTGATCGCTGATTATTCGAGCTCGGAGGATACTACTTACTGTACAAGGGAAAATAGATTTAGGAGGCAACTTCCAGTAACCCCAGTGAAAAGGCCGAAAACCTTCAATCTTAACTGTTAACAGGGTTATAGCAAAACACAGTGCGACTTTGTATGGGACGGGCTGAAGCATAAATAGTTTGATAGGTCGCATTGTATATAGTAGTTGCGTAGCAAAAACGCCAGTCAGCAACTGCATGCATTGATCCAGGATCCAGAGTAACCAGGATGTGGTTGATGGGGTCATTTGCGCCACCATTTAATCCAGTCTCTGTCGTCATTGTCGACTCGACCGCCATCAGCCGGCCGTTCCGCTTCGTCAAATTCGCCGTCAATCAGCCGGCTTTCATTCTCGTCGCAGGCGCCGACGTCTGGCAGCCCCATGGAGCCCTTGGTGGCCATGTGCGAGAGCGAGGACGTGTCCGAGACCTCGCTGCAGGGATCGTGCAGCTGGGCGTCGGACGAATCAAATGAGGTGCCCTGCCGAGTCGAGTTATCCCCACCGACGGCGAGGCAGGGGTCGTCCTCCAGAGTGACCCGGATCTTGGGGACCTGGATCGCGGTGGTGGCATCACCGGCCACTCCACCAAACGCATCGCTGCAGCCCGGAAGTCGTTGGAGCGCAGCTACACAAATTGAAGGCAGCCGAAGCGGCCCCACCAGCTCGGCGTCGTCGTCCAGGGTGTCGGGAAAGGGACGGCGCGCGGCCGGCAGCATCGGCGCCAGCGGACAGGCAACGGCGGCCAGACCGGCGCAGGCGAACAGCTGCCAGAGGCTGCGGCAGCCGTCCAATTCGATGCCAAAATCGAAGGCAAGGCATGCGATGCCCAGGGTACCGAGGCAGGCCAGGGCGAAGCCGACACCGATGGCCTGGTCGCGCACCGGGGCGGGCAGCAGCTGGTTGGCCAGCAGCCAGGACAGCTCGGTGGCCGGAGCCAGGCAGGCTCGGCCGATCAGCAGCGGCCAGAGACGCCAGCTGCTCGGCGCCAACGAAGCCGTGGCCAGCGAAACGGCACCGCAGCCGAGCAGTCCGGCGACGACGAAGCCGCCAGCGGCCGCGGCGGTTCGCGGAGCCGCCAGCAGGCCGACCAGCAGCGCCGCGAAAAGCCGGCCGGTCAGCTCGGCGCAGCCGGCCACCGTCAGGCCGGCATAGACGGCCTGGCCGCTGTTGACGCCGATGCCGTCGACCACAGCCGAGGACCAGCCGGTGATGAGGCCGAGATGCGCGGCTCCCGCGGCGCCAACGAGCAACCAGAGCAGCGCAGAGTTTCGCAGGGCAGCCGTCGACCGAGTCAGCAGGCGCCGCAGCGGCAGGCGAATAGTGGTGGCTCGCTGTCCGCCACGAGCTTCGTAGCCGAGTCGCTCAAGGAGATCGTCCAGCTCGGCGCTCGTACGGCTAACCTGGGCCATCCGACGCAGGGCAGCAATAGCCGCGTCGGAGCGGCCGTGGCTGAGCAGCCAGCGGGGTGACTCGGTGAGGCAGAGCCGCGTCAGCGGCAGCAGCAGGGCGGCGAATCCGGCCGCGGCCGCCTCGGCGACGCGCCAGTCTGGCGACCAGTGGGCAACGCCGGCCAGCAAGAAGGTGCCGCCGGTCCAGCCGTTGATCATGAGCAGGAGGCTGGATGGGCCGCAGTCGCCGCGGTGAGGCGTCTCGAGATGCCACACGCGGCTGACGCAGAGCAGGCCGCCCGCCGCGAAGCCCGCAAAGGTTCGAACTCCGGCCCTGGCCACTGGACCGCGCGCCAGCAGCGTGAGAGGCGCGGCGGAAGCCAACTGAGCGGCTGCCAGCAGGTGCGCGTGCCGGCGGCCCCAGCGGTCAGCCATGGGTGCGTAAGCCGCGGCGCCGCTCAGCAGGCCCAGACAGAAGGCGACACGGAGCACCGACGTCCAAGTGCAGTCTTGTTCGTCATCGTTTAGCTCGCTATCGTTGTTTTTTTCGACGCTGTCGAGGTCAAAGAGTGTTGCGTTATCGCCAACAGCCGCTGTCGCTGCCGTTGCAGCAGTCGGCCAAGCAGTTGCTAAGCAGCTGCCGGCGCGGCCCAGCATGAGGATCTGCATGGCGGCGGCGCCGACCGAGAGCGACATGAGGCAGAGAAACAGGCCCTGGTAGGCCTTACGACGGCCGACAACTTGGACGAAGCCGTCGTAAGTTGGGATGCTGCACGGGCGCTTTACTGCGGCCTCGGCGGTGGACATTGCTGCCTCAGCGACTGTTCCCAAATGATGATTGTTTCCCCGCCACTCGGTTGCTTGACAATTATTGAATCTCTAATTTCTCCCGATTCACTCCAAAATGGGCGTTTTTGGGAAAGCAGTGCGCTCTTGACTTAGCCAATTAGGGTTCGCTGCAGAGCTCCGATCCCTTCTCTTTCCTCACTGCCTCGGCGTCGAACGCAATGGGGGGCTGCTCTACTCTCATTAATTCCGACTGTCTCTGTTCGCGCAGATTATTGCTGACTTGAGTAGTCATTTCCTCTCCGACCTAGCTAACTTTCGAATCGAGGAATATTTTTCATTTTCCCATAACGCACTCAAACTGCAAACAGACTAGTAGACAATGCAACGAAATGCAGATGTCTTGTTAGTTGAGTGTCAATTTGTTCTGTCATATATATTTTTTCTTAGTATCATGCAGGGTTACTGTAAGAGTCGAGTCAATATGATATAGGATATAAAATACTGCTCAAAGTGCAACGTGTACAAAAGGAAACAGTCGAATAACTAGCACTCAATGATAAATATAAAAACTGCTGCTGTTCTGTGGCGTTTCTGAAATCGTTCTCTGCCAAACAACATGGAAAAACTGCATTCTTAGATAATTCGATTGTTGTTGAGGCTTCTCGGTTTTGCTATCTCCTGACCGTTACTTCATTGGTAAAGGAGTGGATTACAAGCGTTTGTTTGAATGTACTTAAGCTAGGACGCAGGGTCGCTGCGTGACTCACCAGGCCTAGCTAATGCTGTTACCTGTCTGTGTCTGAAATTTCTTACATAAAAATTCTGGAGCCCCTGTACGCAGCATTATCTACTAAAGTACATGTAGATAACTGAACCAACAGACTCAGTTTGCAAATGTCCAGTCGTCACGGAAACGCTTTGCCGTGCAGACGGTACGGCACCCAGGTGGGCAGGTCGGCCTCATTAACCAGCGTCATATCCGTAGCGTTGAACACGCCGACGTACGTGACATTGCGCGGCGCGTCCATTATCAGCGACACCAGGTAGCCGTCGTCCTCGGCGCTGGCGCCTCGAGCCTGATAGAAGACGGGCTCGCTGGGAAAGTGCCGGTCCGCGTGCCAGCGCCGGTCATCAGCGGCGTTACACAGGGACTTCTTCACTAGGCTGACCTTGGCGAGATCGCGCGAGTCGCTCTTTAACAGTACGCCGTAGACGAAGCAGTAGCGGCGAAATCGATAGGCCTCGTTGATGACTGGCATCTCCAGGCTGCGTATGGGATCGTTCGCCTGACGGTACGGCACCTCCAGAGGCTGCACAGTGCCGGTGGCCAGGTGCACCCTGTAGCGGCGGAGAAGGCTGTTTACCGGTATCTGATTGCGCAGAGTCGGGTCGCGCAGGTTTTTCCGCGTGAGATTTTGCAGGAAGCCGAGGTCCGGATAGGCCGTGGCGTCCACAATCACGGTGGCCGATGAGGCATTTCCGACCTCCGGTCCCTCCTCGTAGGCATTGATGTGGTGCATGAGGAAGTGCCGGTCCACAATAGCGGCTTCCCCGGTGGCGCCGGTGCGCAGGTCCAGCCAAAGCACTCTCATGGGCCGGTCGGGTCGCCAGTCGAGCGACCGAACCGGATCAGCCGTGGTCACCATGGCAGCCATGTTGATGAAGAGCGGGTTGAGGAACAGTAGGACCAGACGTCGCGTGGCAGCGAAGCTGTGCATGTAAGAGGCCTGACTGAGCTGCCAGGTGTGCAGCACCTGCCGCTCCGTGTCTGACGTCATTCGGACTATGCTCACAGAGCAGCTCCACTCGCTCTGTAGTATCTTCTTGGGATCGATGGAGGTGACGAAGGTGAGGTAGTAGTCGGTGCCGAACTCCGGCAGGGGATGGGCCGACGACAGGTGACTCAGAAAGCCTAGAATGCTGTTGGTGTCCTCAGTTTCGAAGGCTTGAGCCTTGACGCAACCCAGAGTGTCCAGACTGACAGGATCGAACCGGTACGACCTGGTGATGTCGTTCAGTGCCAAGTAGGCGCTGTAATTTGCATAAGTCTCGCTACGAAGGCGCACCACATTCACGTTCATGTTGTCCAGACCGTGCAGTAGCGAGAGCGCGCGCTGCAGTAAGTTAAAAGCCGGCTCGACCCCGTCGAAGAACAGATAGGGTGCAATGTCGTTGCGCAGCAGCGACTGTTCGAACACCGCCGTTCGAAGGAACTTCATGCTGAAGTTGCCCCGTCGACTTCCTGCGTTGAAATGGAAAGTGCCGAGTGTGAGTCTGCCCTTCGGATCGCTGAAATCATACGCCAACTCTTGGTTGCTCACCTGGAACGAAATCAATCTTTGTCAGCTTTGCCAGTCCGTCAAACGGATGCACGAAGCTGCGATGCTCGAAGTCGAACAAACCGAGACCGTTGTGAATCTGAAAATCGCGTTGAAATACATCAATAAGATGTACTTGATCTCTATTGAGTATATTTGTCAGTTTAATTACCATTGAGCCTTGAAGTTCCGTTGGCATAGGCAGACGGAACGATATTGGCTGGCTACTGAACTGAGCATAAGAGTTTGAGAACAGCTGTTCAAAGCTGTCCATGGAGTTCGCTATTCCGAACAGTCGCATCTGCAGCAGCAGCAGCAGCAGTAGTTGCAGTCGTCTTCTGTTGTCCATTAAAAATCACCCACCTTTCCAAGGCTACCCGAGAGTTGCTACCGCAGTTCGAAATCACCTGACCAACTCGGAGGTGAGGGGTGCATGCGCCAGTTGTCACAAATACCGGTATAAGTGCCTATATAGAGCCAGTTTCGCACGGGTTACGTAACCAGCAATATAACCGCAGGCCCAGGGCTTTTAAACTATAATTTTGCAACGCCAAAGCCATTCAAGCCAGTCCAAGCCTTAAGCTTTCGAAGGTCGCACACTGTGAAAGCTGCAATATACAAACAGACACACGCAGATACCGTGCAGGTAAAGTTTGCACTGGTGCGCTGCAGCACAAAATTCGTGCCCTTCGAGAGTTATAACTATCACGTAGTGGCTATCAGTTGTCCAGGTAAATCAGTGAACATTGATCATTTTTGACCATGCTAAAAAATGCGCGAAACTGCCTTTGTATTCAGATAAACCTTTCTCGATTCATGGGCTAAAAGCATGCAAAAAAGCCTGAAACTTTGTCAGAAAATTCTGTAGCACACTTGACGAATTGGAGCGGAGATAAAAAGTCGGGAATTTTCTCGCAAACCTGAAACCCTTTGTAAGGCGCGGCTCGTTAATAGTTTGAAGAGTTTATCGAACGCAGCTATCTAATTTAAACTCGACTCGAATGCGATTGCGCAATCTCGACTTTCAACGATTTTCAATTGTACAGCTGCGAAAGTTCACCTAATACTTTTAAATAGTTAAATTCAGGGGTAACTGTGGGTATTTCCGCTACTTTTATAAATAAAAATTACCGTAGAGGCCGAGCTCTGCTATTGTGTGGTTAGTTGAGTCTTGTCCAAAGACGCGTAGTATAGTGGACTAGCCATTTCGTCCCTCGTTGTAAAAAGCGCAAAGAAAAAAGGAGCCAATAACAACTGTCAAATCTTAAATTTGCTTTTTAGTGATATATAGACTAGCCAATAATGCCCCCTTCAGGGGACCTGTACTGCACGATTACCTCCTTGCAGCTAATATGCCAAGCTCAACAAATGACAGGAGCTCAACTTTTGCCACCGCCATCGTTTGCGGCCCCTCCTAACTAAACATTCCTGCATGCTTACGCCAGTGATAGGATTTGTCATCTTGAATTGGACTTCCATCAGCATATCACATTAGTTTCGAGTTGGCCAGTAAGATGTTGAATCCTTAAAATAACCAGCCAGCCAAATGAAGGCTGTATCCTAGTGGTCTGGCGCGGCGCTCTGATGCGCCAGCGGCTCAGGCTCGATTCCAAGTGCAGTTACATTAATTTGGGTCTCAATTGAAATCTCGGCTTGGCTCTGCTCGTGCAATTAGCGCCATTGAGGGCCAATCCCCAAGGCACAGTGAAGTGTACATCCTAAAATGATTTATACTGCTAATACTAAGCGTTGCTCTTCGCGAATCTCGAAGAACATAGAGAAAAGAGAATTCCCTAGCCTTTTCATACCATTTCATACTGCGGGAGGTAAAAATTGAACTTTTGACAATGAGCTGATGAGTTTCAGCAACTTCTACAGGATGCATGTATAGGTAGGTTATTTCTACATTTAACAGTTTTCGCATTTTCTCTATATATTATTATCCATATTTTGCATTTTCAATAAAAGCTTTTTTCACTCAGGGGCTTATTGGTTCCATTCTGAAGCAAACAAACTGGGCTGCTCAGGCATGAATTGGCGGGCACAATGCCAGCTTACTGCAGCGGAGCATTGCGAGCCCTGAAGCCAGCCAGTTCATACGGGCAGGCTTAGCTGAGAGAACAATAAAAATCCCGGGAAAAATTATCGTTTTCGTTTTTGGACAATTTTTTTTTAGTTTTAGGGAATACACACGACCGGAGCAGGGCGCGGCTTCTGCTCTGCAGAGCAAAGGCAAACGGCAGGAGAGAAAGACTACAAATTTCAATTTCTGCTGCTGGGTATGGAAAAAAGCAAAATCATTACCCGCTTTCCCCTGCAGTTAGTATTGAGATTGCTGCGAGGCTGCGAGACCCGCCCTGAGCAGTCAGGCATATTCCTCTCGCGCCTGAGCACGCACTCGCAGGCACCCAGTCTAGTTTCTCGTCGTCAGGCCCCCATATGCGTGAATCATGTATGGAAGACAACCTTTATTTGTTCCTATAGCCCAAGCCAAAAACTAGTAGATAAACAGAATATCACTTTTTTATCGCTTATCAAAAGCAAGTGGAAAATTTTCTCCAATTCCAAAACGTTGTCGAACTATTGCTTGTAATGCACAATGGTCATGGTAAGGCTATAGATAGCACAAGCCCTCGCGTCAAGTAGAATAATGAAAAACAGAACGAATGTAAACATGTTTTTTCTTTTTTGTCAACTTGAAAAATCGGCTTCAGTAATGATGCGGTTTAGCTAGAAAACTGTTAGATATATTTGAGGTTTTCACCATTCTTGTGACCGCCGATATCAAGTATCACGCAAGAAATATATTGCAATAATCGCAAGAAACACCCTATCTCACTAGCGCACGAAGCCTGTACGCTTGAAATTTCCTACCCCTACCCCTAGAGAACACCCACCTCACTCCGCGACTAGCGCACGAAGCCTGTACACTTGGAATTTCCTATCCCTACCCTTAGAGAACACCCACCTCACTCCGCGACTAGCGCACGAAGCCTGTACACTTGGAATTTCCTAACCCCTACCCCTAGAAACACCCACCTCACTCCGCGACTAGCGCACGAAGCTTGTAGACTAGGAATTTTCTACCCCTACCCCCCTAGATAACACCCACCTCATTGTGTGACCCGAATATTAATAAGTGTAAAGTACAATTCCAACTCTAACCAGAATAGCTCGTAGGTGAAGTGCATTTACTATTTACAAGATTCTAACACAAAATGTTCTAATAGTTGGTACTACAATAATTAAATCGAAAGCAACGCACAACAAACCACGAAAACCGTACGGCGCAATAAAGCAAGACACAAAGAAAATACTGGGAAGTGATATACAATATAACTGTAGCTCCGTAGCGCATACAATTGTGCAAAAACAACACATAGCTGTTTTAAGAGCATCGATATACTGACCTTAGGTATAAGTTTATCAAGCAATAGTTCGTTGCAAACGAGAGAATAGAAGTGTCTATTATATAATTCACCTAAACGACAATTAAAAAAATAAATAAAATATATAATTTTTAGTATCTAATGAAATAGTTTAACTCAATAAGATATTGCACTGACTGAGACTAGTTCAGCATTTTTCCATTAGTAAAAGATCGCACAAAAAGCTATTGATTTATCAAAATATACTGGCAACAAATAGTTGTTTGAAAAAACAAACACTGTAAATATAATATAACAAAAACGTAGTAGTTCGAGTCTAAACTGTTATGAGCATCGCTAAACTGTTATGAGCATTGCTTAACTGCTATGAGCATCGCTAAACTGTTACGAGCAACGCTAAACTGTTATGAGCATGAGCATCGCTAAACTGTTATGAGCATTGCTAAACTGTTATGAGCATCGCTAAACTGTTATGAGCATTGCTAAACTATTATGAGCATTGCTAAACTGCTATGAGCATCGCTAAACTGCTATGAGCATCGCTAAACTGCTATGAGCATCGCTAAACTGCTATGAGCATCGCTAAACTGCTATGACCATCGCTAAACTGCTAGGAGCATCGCTAAACTGCTATGACCATCGCTAAACTGCTAGGATAATCGCTAAACTGCTAGGAGCATCGCTAAACTGCTATGAGCATCGCTAAACTGCTAGGAGCATCGCTAAACTGCTATGAGCATCGCTAAACTGCTAGGAGCATCGCTAAACTGTTATGAGCATCGCTAAACTGCTATGAGCATCGCTAAACTGCTAGGAGCATCGCTAAACTGCTAGGAGCATCGCTAAACTGCTATGAGCATCGCTAAACTGCTATGAGCATCGCTAAACTGCTAGGATAATCGCTAAACTGCTAGGAGCATCGCTAAACTGCTATGAGCATCGCTAAACTGCTATGAGCATCGCTAAACTGCTATGAGCATCGCTAAACTGCTAGGAGCATCGCTAAACTGCTATGAGCATCGCTAAACTGCTATGAGCATCGCTAAACTGCTAGGAGCATCGCTAAACTGCTATGAGCATCGCTAAACTGCTATGAGCATCGCTAAACTGTTATGCACATTGCTAAACTGTTATGAGCATCGCTAAACTGTTATGAGCATCGCTAAACTGCTATGAGCATCGCTAAACTGCTAGGAGCATCGCTAAACTGCTATGAGCATCGCTAAACTGCTAGGAGCATCGCTAAACTGCTATGAGCATCGCTAAACTGCTAGGAGCATCGCTAAACTGCTATGAGCATCGCTAAACTGCTAGGATAATCGCTAAACTGCTAGGAGCATCGCTAAACTGCTATGAGCATCGCTAAACTGCTATGAGCATCGCTAAACTGCTATGAGCATCGCTAAACTGCTATGAGCATCGCTAAACTGCTATGAGCATCGCTAAACTGCTATGAGCATCGCTAAACTGCTATGAGCATCGCTAAACTGCTATGAGCATCGCTAAACTGTTATGCACATTGCTAAACTGTTATGAGCATCGCTAAACTGTTATGAGCATCGCTAAACTGCTATGAGCATCGCTAAACTGCTAGGAGCATCGCTAAACTGCTATGAGCATCGCTAAACTGCTAGGAGCATCGCTAAACTGCTATGAGCATCGCTAAACTGCTAGGAGCATCGCTAAACTGCTATGAGCATCGCTAAACTGCTAGGATAATCGCTAAACTGCTAGGAGCATCGCTAAACTGCTATGAGCATCGCTAAACTGCTATGAGCATCGCTAAACTGCTATGAGCATCGCTAAACTGCTAGGAGCATCGCTAAACTGCTATGAGCATCGCTAAACTGCTATGAGCATCGCTAAACTGCTAGGAGCATCGCTAAACTGCTATGAGCATCGCTAAACTGCTATGAGCATCGCTAAACTGTTATGCACATTGCTAAACTGTTATGAGCATCGCTAAACTGTTATGAGCATCGCTAAACTGTTTTGCACATTGCTAAACTGTTATGAGCATCGCTAAACTGTTATGAGCATCGCTAAACTGTTATGAGCAACGCTAAACTGTTATGAGCATGAGCATCGCTAAACTGTTATGAGCATTGCTAAACTGTTATGAGCATCGCTAAACTGTTATGAGCATTGCTAAACTATTATGAGCATTGCTAAACTGTTATGAGCATGAGCATCGCTAAACTGTTATGAGCATGAGCATCGCTAAACTGTTATGAGCATTGCTAAACTGTTAGGAGCATCGCTAAACCAGTATGAGTGGATGAGTGAAGAAAACAAAAAATTGCAAAGCAAAAAACGCTAAATAATTATAATTTAAAAACCGCAGCCAGAATACTTTTAAACTACTGCCCACTAAGTAGTCACACGCAGCAAATACATAAACTCTGAGCGTCACTGCTTTCCAGACGGAGCTGCGCTGGCTGTGCTGGTGTCAAGGCTGCGGCTGACTAGCGGCGAGGCGCCGCGAGGTGGCGCGGCCCGACCGCGGACTGTCTCGCCGACGCTGGCGGGATCCAGTTGCTGCTGCTTTTGCTGTTGCTGCTGCTGGTTTTGCTGTTGCGCTGAATCTGAGCTGTCCGAAGTGGCTGCCGCTGATGGCGAACCGCGACCGCTGGACATCGACGGCTGCGGCAGGCCAAAGCAGCCGCGGCGAACAACGTGACGGCCGGCGCCCTGTGCGGGCCGGGAGCACTCGTACTGGGCCGACTGCAGGGCAGACAGGTGGGCCGCGTAGCCTTCGGACAGGATCTGCGGGTCAGGTGAGGGTCGGCGAGCACTGGGGCTGACAGACAGACACAGACAGACAGACAGACAGACAGACAGACAGACAGAGAGACAGACAGGCAGACAGACAGACAGACAGACAGAGACAGACAGACAGACAGAGAGACAGACAGGCAGACAGGCAGACAGGCAGACAGACAGACAGACAGACAGACAGGCAGACAGAAAGACAGACAGACAGGCAGACGGACAGACAGAAAGACAGACAGACAGGCAGACGGACACAGACAGACAGACAGACAGATAGACAGACACAGACAGACAGGCAGGCAGATAGACAGACAGGCAGGCAGACAGACAGACAGACAGAGAGAGACAGACAGACAGACAGAGAGAGACAGACAGACAGAGAGACAGACAGGCAGACAGACAGAGAGACAGACAGGCATACAGGCAGACAGACAGACAGACAGACAGACAGAGAGACAGACAGGCATACAGGCAGACAGACAGAGAGACAGGCAGACAGACAGACACAACACGCGCCAATTACTCGTACAAACCGTGGCATTCCCTGCGTGCTTCTTTGCAGCCTTGCCAATGATGAAAATCTGGCCACGCCGCAAGTTGAGGCTCTGGTACACTGCGATGTCCTTGGAGGAGCCGTAGGCGGCGTGGATGAGCAGGCCCGCCTGGCCAGCCAGCTTGGTGAGGCAGGCGGTCTTCTGCCGGAGCGGCTCGGCGGTGAAGCCGTCCATGAAGAACACCATGCCGTGCGGGAAATTGTGCTGGGCCAGCCAGCCAACCACCCGGCGCTGCTGCATGTCTGGCCGGGCTGAGATGTACACCAGCAGGTAGCCGAGGTCCTGCCAGTGCCGGACAACATCGACGGCTCCCGGGCGAACTTTTGGATCGGCGCCCATGATCGACACGCTGGCAGCAAATGAGCCGTCGACTGAGAACACGACGCACTCGGTGGCCGGCGGCAGCACCGCAAGATTTAAATCGGCGCTTGAATGGTCGCCCCTGGCAACCATTTTCACTGGGTAGACGCCCTGAGCTAGGCGGCGCTCGGCCGGCACGGTGAAAACAGCCTTGCCATGGCTGTCGGTGTTGCAGCTGCCCACGTAGCTCCATTCGCCGCTGCTCGGCGGCTGCGACATCACGTGGACGTCGATCTGGGATTTGGGGAGATTCGAGATACGACTTGGTGAGAAGGGTGGTGTCGGTGTTGTAACGTGTTGGTGGAGTGACGTCGGTAGAGAGACATGTCGGTGGAGTGACATGTCGGTAGAGAGACATGTCGGTGGAATGACATGTCGGTAGAGAGACATGTCGGTGGAGTGACATGTCGGTAGAGAGACATGTCGGTGGAATGACATGTCGGTAGAGAGACATGTCGGTGGAGTGACATGTCGGTAGAGAGACATGTCGGTGGAATGACATGTCGGTAGAGAGACATGTCGGTATAGTGACATGTCGGTGGAGAGACTTCGGTGGAGAGACGTGTCGGTGGAGTGACGTGTCGGTGGAGTGACGTGTCGGTGGAGTGACGTGTCGGTGGAGTGACGTGTCGGTAGAGTGAGGTGTAGGTGGAGAGAAGTGCAAGAGGAGCAAAAAGGCCCATAAAACATCAATAGTACTGCTCGAACTGATCAGGCATCCAACAATGACCTACCACTTCATCGGACAGCGACAGCATATCAAACGGGCCGTACATGAATCGGGCGGTGAGCACCTGGGCTTGACCTTCGGCCACAATCACATCGTTGGCACGATGGTTCGGCGCCGCATTCTGAATGAAAAAACACAAAAAATTTGGAACAGGCGACATCAGACTGACAGAGTGTTCCGTAGCAAACATGATTGATCCCATTCTTACCTTAAGTTTGATAGCATTAGCCCGATTGCGCCATTTCTCTCTTTGTCGACCTGGGACTCGCAGAGTCAACCTAACAGAACGAATTTGGTTAGAAACTGGCTAACAGGTTGGCTAATTACTGCCATACAGATAGCTTAGCCTGGCTAATGACAGCCATACAGATAGCTTGGCCAGGCTAATGACAGCCATACAGATAGCTTGGCCAGGCTAATGACTGCCATACAGATAGCTTGGCCTGGCTAATGACTGCCATACAGATAGCTTGGCCTGGCTAATGACTGCCATACAGATAGCTTAGCCTGGCTAATGACTGCCATACAGATAGCTTGGCCTGGCTAATGACAGCCATACAGATAGCTTGGCCTGGCTAACACCCACCTGTCATCAATTTGGCCACCCAAGGAGGACTCGGTGATGGCGGAGTCTGTGATTTCCAGCAGTTCGGCCACGCTGGCGGCGTCAACGAACTGGCGCAGGATGAAGGCGGCAGCGTCGGCGCTCTCCCAGTAGCTGGCGTGGAACAGCAGCGGCATGGCGTTGATGGGGAACCGGCTGAGCGTGTCCGGGCAGTGCAGGCTGTAGTCCAGGCGCTTCGGGCCCCACCAGCGGCGGCACACTGCGGCGGATGGTGGGTGGGGATGTGCCTACCATTGACTACCGACTGTCTACTCTGCCTACCATTGACTAGTACTGACTGTCTACTCTGCCTACCATTGACTACCGACTGTCTACTCTGCCTACCATTGACTAGTACTGACTGTCTACTCTGCCTACCATTGACTACCGACTGTCTACTCTGCCTACCATTGACTACCGACTGTCTACTCTGCCTACCATTGACTACCGACTGTCTACTCTGCATACCATTGATTACCGACTGTCTACTCTGCCTACCATTGACTAGTACTGACTGTTTACTCTGCCTACCATTGACTACCGACTGTCTACTCTGCCTACCATTGACTAGTACCGACTGTCTACTCTGCCTACCATTGACTACCAACTGTCTACTCTGCCTACCATTGACTACCGACTGTCTGCTCTGACTACCAATCACCATTGACTGTCTGTCTACTCTGCCCACTTCTGCCTGTCTACTTGTTGAATACGACTATCTACTGGTAATCCAACTAAACGATAAATTAAAAATTTTCTTAGCTACTACTAGTAGTCTCCCTGTTTATTGCTGAATGCTGCTTGAACTATATTAATGAAGCGCGGAGGACCAAAGGCAAGTATCGCAGTGCATCGAGGCGTCCAAGAGAGAGAGAGAGAGAGAGAGAGAGAGAGAGAGAGAGAGAGAGAGAGAGAGAGAGAGAGAGAGAGAGAGAGAGAGAGAGAGTAGAGATGACAGGTGTGAGGAAAGAGAAGGAGAGGTCAAAGCCAGACAGTATTCCCACAGTGCCAATTATAAATTGTGTGCAAACTGTACACGCCATAATTTCGTAGAATAGAGAATGCTAGAAAGTGAGAGAAATGATGAGTATTAATAAGCACCTGGCACGCTCGCACGAGTTGGGTTAAATAAATGAGCTGCGTAAATACTTATACTCCGGAACGTCAGGACAAAACGTTCTAAAAAGTCTGTTAGATGAATATATATACATAAGTATTGTACATTGCATCAATACTGAATGAATATTATTTACCCGACTGCAGCACTGAAGGTTTAAAAAAAAGTGTACACTTTATCGCATAAATATTAATGGCTTGGGTTGGTTTCCAAAATCACATCCTGCCTTCTCACTGCCACACATCTCTCCTCTCACTGCCACTCATCTCTCCTCTCACTGCCACCCATCTCTCCTCTCACTGCCACTCATCTCTCCTCTCACTGCCACTCATCTCTCCTCTCACTGCCACCCATCTCTCCTCTCACTGCCACTCATCTCTCCTCTCACTGCCACCCATCTCTCCTCTCACTGCAACTTATCTCTCCTCTCACTGCCACCCATCTCTCCTCTCACTGCAACTTATCTCTCCTCTCACTGCCACCCATCTCTCCTCTCACTGCCACTCATCTCTCTTCTCACTGCCACCCATCTCTCCTCTCACTGCCACTCATCTCTCCTCTCACTGCCACTCATCTCTCCTCTCACTGCCACCCATCTCTCCTCTCACTGCAACTTATCTCTCCTCTCACTGCCACCCATCTCTCCTCTCACTGCAACTTATCTCTCCTCTCACTGCCACCCATCTCTCCTCTCACTGCAACTTATCTCTCCTCTCACTGCCACCCATCTCTCCTCTCACTGCCCCTCATCTCTCCTCTCACTGCCACTCATCTCTCCTCTCACTGCCACTCATCTCTTCTCTCACTGCCCCTCATCTCTTCTCTCACTGCCTCTCATCTCTCCTCTCTTTCTCTCCCTTATCTCTCCCTCATCTCTCTTCTCTCCCTCATCTCTCTTCTCTCCTTCATCTCTCCTGTCTTTCTGCCCCTCAGCCCAGCGGCTCACCGCTCTGAATGGCAGCCACTTGCGACAATTCCAAACTGCTGCTGGCACTGGAACTGTTCGAATCCTGTCTAGACAGCTGCATCGAAGAGGCCACTGCACCTCCGCCGTCGCCTTCGCCACCACCTCCACTTAGGAAGACGTCTCCGCAGCTGGTGACGGCCTCCAGCACTGACAGCGGCTGGCCATCGCCGCACGGCAGCAGGCTGTACTTGGGCAGCTGCACAGGCGCCAGCCAGCGGAACCGGTCGGCTAGCAGGGGCTCCATGCGAAACGAGCAGGGATCGCTGGTGTGGAACAGGTTGTACACCTGGCCGCAGGCTGGTCGAGCTAAATGGAGGTTTTTAGAGCTTTTTTAACTTAGGTTTCAAGGTCAAGGTTAACTGCTAGTGCACTACTTGTATTAGTAAATCTAGACTAACTGCACCTTTTTCAATGGGAGGCGCTTGATTTAGAGGCCATTCTAAACACATTCAGAGACGATTCTAGACAGATTCAGGGGCGATTCTCAACAGATTCAGGGGCGATTCTCAACAGATTCAGGGGCGATTCTAAACAGATTCAGGGGCGATTCTAAACAGATTTAGAGGCGATTCTTAAGAGATTCAGGGGCGATTCTCAAAAGATTCAGAGCTGATTCTCAACAGATTCAGAGGCGATTCTCAACAGATTCAGATGTGATTCTCAAAAGATTCAGAGGTGATTCTTAAGAGATTCAGAGGCGATTCTTAAGAGATTCAAGGGCGATTCTCAACAGATTCAGAGGCGATTCTTAACAGATTCAGGGGCGATTCTCAACAGATTCAGGGGCGATTCTCAACAGATTCAGGGGCGATTCCCAACAGATTCAATGGC
>NIVC01001668.1:0-55000 GCA_002269645.1 Macrostomum lignano | reverse complement strand
ATTACGCAGAATAACAAATAAATCCATCCTCCAGGCACTTCAAACAGTACATTAATGCACATGTAGCTCTCTTACCGCACTTGTCCTTCTGACTGTTGACGCGCCTGTAGGCCAGCACCAGGGCGAGCGGGCAGCCCAGCAGGAACAGGTCGGACACGTCAAACTCCAGCCGGTATTCGCCGCCATCAAAGCCGGCAGACTGGGCGCCTTCAGTCAGCGATTGAAGCCGCCTGGCCGAGCCGCGTCTGCTGCCCTCGCCGACGCCGCTGGCGCCCTCGTCGCTGGAAGCCGACGCCGACGCCGAGGCGGAAGCTGACGGTGGAGTTGGCG
Organism: Macrostomum lignano; assembly: GCA_002269645.1. NCBI lineage: Eukaryota > Metazoa > Platyhelminthes > Macrostomidae > Macrostomum > Macrostomum lignano. Next base: position 54,670 of record NIVC01001668.1, on the reverse strand, counting down.
GCTTCAATCGAAATTCAAGACGATCGGGCGCCGAGTCCAGCTTGTGCACCGGCTGGCGACTCGGCGGGTTGCCGACGCCGCCGCCGTTGACGCCGTCGCTTTTGCGGCACTGGCGCACCCGGGTCAGCACGTCGTAGCCGACGATGCCGCCTGTGCTGTCGCCAATGATGCAGACCTGAATTTTTTATTTTGCATCGATAATATACTACTGGTTTTCAAATTGCACTACTAACAGTAGGTGAGTGCGGGTTGCACGCTTTAATCCAAGGAAATTATTTTTTACGAAATATATTAGAGGATCTGGGAGAACTGAGGATCTGGGAGAACTGGGGATCTGGGAGAACTGAGGATCTGGGAGGCTGGCCCAGCAACTGGGATCTGGGAGGCTGGCCCAGCAACTGAGGATTTGGGAGGCTGGCCTAGCAACTGAGGATCTGGGAGGCTGGCCCAGCAACTGAGGATTTGGGAGGCTGGCCTAGCAACTGAGGATCTGGGAGGCTGGCCCAGCAACTGAGGATTTGGGAGACTGGCCCAGCAACTGAGGATTTGGGAGGCTGGCCCAGCAACTGGGGATTTGGGAGGCTGGCCCAGCAACTGAGGATCTGGAAGACTCGCTCAGCAACTGAGGATCTGGGAGGCTGGCCCAGCAACTGGGATCTGGGAGGCTGGCCCAGCAACTGAGGATTTGGGAGGCTGGCCCAGCAACTGGGGATCTGGGAGGCTGTCCCAGCAACTGGGGATCTGGGAGGCTGGCCCAGCAACTGGGGATCTGGGAGGCTGGCCCAGCAACTGAGGATATGGGAGGCTGGCCCAGCAACAACTGAGGATATGGGAGGCTGGCCCAGAAACTGAAACTCTGGGAGGCTGGCCCAGCAACTGACACTCTGGGAGGCTGGCCCAGCAACTGAGGATCTGGGAGGCTGTCCCAGCAACATTTGAAGGTCACAGACCTGTCCATTAAATCCGCGTCCCTCAGGCGAGGCCAGAAACTCTTTATAGCGCTCGTTCATTCGCCCAGCAACCGCTGCCAAGGTGGAGGCGTACTCAGGTGAGCTGGTGAAGAGCAGCGGCACTGTTGCTATGGGGATGTGATCGTAGGCCAGGGTCACGGAGGCGTCAGCTTGGCTGGCGGCGCCGCGCTGTAGGCGGTACTGGTAGGGCGACACCGTTGTGAGAGCCTGTAGGGCCTCGGCCACCTGCGTTGGGGGTGACGCCGCAAGAATATTCAAGCGATGAGTGTCAGTCATCAGAACGCTAAAATCCTACAAAATTTTTAAATGTAAATCCCACACAAATCTTTCAGATCCCACACAAATCCTTCAGATCCCACACAAACAACCCTTCCGATCCCACACCAAACCCTTTAGATCCCACACAAATCATTCAGAGCCCACACAAATCCTTCAGATCCCATACAAACCCTTCAGATCCCACACAAACCCTTTAGATCCCACACAAACCCTTCAGATCCCACACAAACCCTTCAGATCCTACACAAACCCTTTAGATCCCACAAAAACCCTATAGATCCTACACAAACCCTTCAGATCCCACACAAACCCTTTAGATCCCACACAAACTCTTCAGATCCCACACAAACCCTTTAGATCCCACACAAACTCTTCAGATCCCACACAAACCCTTTAGATCCCACACAAACTCTTCAGATCCCACACAAACCCTTTAGATCCCACAAAAAATGCCTCAGATGCCACACAAACCCATCAGACCCCGCACTCAGTCAGCTAATCGGTCTTAAATCCCAGAAACCCGATCGAGCCTCACCAGAGGCGGCACGGACACGAGTCGGACAGCAAACCGGCCAGCCAGACACCGGTAGTGCTGGCCAACCAAAGCATTCAAGGTGGCCCGCAGTGTGGCAATGTCAGCGTGCTTATTGTGGTACTCATGGTTAGTGTCCAACACGCTGCCGCCATGCAGCACCAGGAACAGAACTCGGCAACCGCCGGTGGACGACGGCGCGGCTGAAACAGTCACGTGATGCTGTCCCTGATGCCGGTGACTGTGACTGTCTGGCAGGCGGTTCTCCATCGAGTAGGAGGGGGCAGCAGCCGACGGCTCATTGGGGCTGGAGCAGCTAGCGAAGGACACGGTGTCCATCTCCGAGGCGGCGTCGAAAAACTCTTCCTCTTCCTCTTCGTCGTCGAAGCTGCCGCGACGTCGCTGAATCGACTCGATGCTGTTGGCCTTCCAGCCGGCTGCCAGTGATGTGTCTGGCGGTTGAGGATTAGCATTGAGGATTACTGCTAGAATTTGCGTCTGATGAAAATATGCTGCAGTGTGCATGTCAAAATATTAAAAAATTGAGTTAGTATGAACGCAGGGGTTGGCACACATTCGGAAAATGTCAAGGGCCAGATGGAGAATCTAGCTAATGACTGAGTGGCCAGAGAAGGGAGAGAGGAGAGAAGGGAAGAGAGAGGAAAAAAGAGAAAAGGAGAGAAGGGAGAGGAGGGAAGAGAGGGAATAGAAGAGAGATGAGAGAAGAGAAGGGGGAGGAGAGAAGGTAGAGGACAGAATGGAGAGGAGAGGAGAGAGAGGAGAGAAGAGAGAGGAGAGAAGGTAGAGGAGAGAAGGGAGAGAAGAGAAAAAGAGAGAAGGGAGAGGAGGGAAGAGAGGGGATAGAAAAGAGATGAGAGAGAAGGGGGAGGAGAGAAGACAGAGGACAGAATGGAGAGGAGAGGAGAGAGAGGAGAGAAGAGAGAGGAGAGGAGGGAGAGGAGAGAAGGGAGAGGAGAGAAGAGAAGGGAGAGGAGATGGGAGAGGAGAGAAGGGAGAGAAGAGAAGAGAGAGGAGAGGAGGGAGAGGAGAGAAGGGAGAGGAGAGAAGAGAAGGGAGAGGAGATGGGAGAGGAGAGAAGGGAGAGAAGAGAAGGGAGAGGAGAGGAGGGAGAGGAGAGAGAGGAGAGAAGAGAGAGGAGAGGAGAGAGAGGAGAGAAGAGAGAGAAGAGAAAAAGAGAGAAGGGAGAGGAGGGAAGAGAGGGGATAGAAAAGAGATGAGAGAGAAGGGAGAGGAGGGAAGAGAGGGGATAGAAAAGAGATGAGAGAGAAGGGGGAGGAGAGAAGACATAGGATAGAATGGAGAGGAGAGGAGAGAGAGGAGAGAAGAGAGAGGAGAGGAGGGAGAGGAGAGAAGGGAGAGGAGAGAAGATGGGAGAGGAGAGAAGGGAGAGAAGAGAAGGGAGAGGAGATGGGAGAGGAGAGAAGGGAGAGAAGAGAAGGGAGAGGAGATAGGAGAGGAGAGAGCGGAGAGGAGAGAAGGGAGAGGAGAGAAGGGAGAGAAGAGAAGGGAGAGGAGAGAAGGGAGAGGAGAGGAGGGAGAGGAGAGAAGGGAGAGGAGATGGGAGAGGAGAGAAGGGAGAGAAGAGAAGGGAGAGAAGAGAAGGGAGAGGAGAGAAGGGAGAGGAGAGGAGGAGAAAAGGGAGAGGAGAGGAGGGAGAGGAGAGGAGGAGAAAAGGGAGAGGACATTAGAGAGGACAGAGCTGAGAAGAGACACAAGCCTTGAGCAGACAGGATTGCTATTGTAAAGTTTCCAAGAACCCGAGGGCCGCATACAGAGGCTTGGCGGGCCGGACTTTGCCAACAACTAGTATAAAGTACAGTGCATTCCCTATTCGATAGATACAATGATTAAAAGTCAACTCAGGCTGATAAACAGGCATGCAGCTCAATTAGCATTCACATAATTTCGCTACATACTACTTACCGAATACAAAGTAGTTAAAGCACATTGAATGCAAAAATGTATAGCTTAATATATGCCTAGTAAATTAGAGAAATTTATGAAAAATTAATTTTATCATTCTAGCTCGTATTGCGCATTGCAGGCAGTTAAAAACACGCGGTTAGAAAGTCAGCGTTGCTGCTAGCAGGTTGATCAAAAAGCAGTACCGCTATTGCAACAAAGAAATTAAAAAGTTTAGAGAAAATAAAAGTAAATAGCTAATTAATTAAGCAGCAAAACTTAAGCTGTAACTTTCTTTACCTAGCACGGATGGAAAATGCAGCTCTGCATCGTAAAACTGCAAATCCTCTGAAAATTGAAAATCAATTTTTATCGCATAATCGTTTTTAATTATCAATTATTGAAAATAAAATGGCAGCAGCGATCAAATCAATTTAATATCGATAAAACAATAAACAATAACAGTTATGCACAACAATAAAATTGCTTTTACTTATAAACTGATGGAGAGCGGAGAGGCAGATTCTCAAGCACTGATGGAGAGCGGAGAGGCAGATTCTCAAGCACTGATGGAGCGGAGAGGCAGATTCACAAGCACTGATGGAGAGCGGAGAGGCAGATTCTCAAGCACTGATGGGAGAGCGGAGAGGCAGATTCTCAAGCACTGATGGAGCGGAGAGGCAGATTCTCAAGCACTGATGGAGCGGAGAGGCAGATTCTCAAGCACTGATGGAGAGCGGAGAGGCAGATTCTCAAGCACTGATGGAGAGCGGAGAGGCAGATTCTCAAGCACTGATGGAGCGGAGAGGCAGATTCTCAAGCACTGATGGAGCGGAGAGGCAGATTCTCAAGCACTGATGGAGCGGAGAGGCAGATTCTCAAGCACTGATGGAGAGCGGAGAGGCAGATTCTCAAGCACTGATGGAGAGCGGAGAGGCAGATTCTCAAACACTGATGGAGAGCGGAGAGGCAGATTCTCAAACACTGATGGAGAGCGGAGAGGCATATTCTCAAGCACTGATGGAGAGCGGAGAGGCATATTCTCAAGCACTGATGGAGAGCGGAGAGGCATATTCTCACTAGTTATATTTAATCATCTGCTCATCTAGAGCAGTAATATTTAATCATCTCTACTCGTAGTAGTGCTATAAAACGCGATTGCCTTACCCTGACTGATGGCCCGAGCGCCCAGCTCATCGGGGGAGACGGCGACGGATGCTGCAGCGTTGGCAGCTGCGGCCACGACAGCAGCAGCTTGGCCAGTGGCCGGGTCAATTTCCGCTGCCGCCATGGTGCGGTCCTGACGGGTGAAACAGTTTTAAACAAATCAATCAATATCTTATTTGCTAACAAATTCAATATTTTCATTAATACTCATAGTTGTCAAAACAACTGCGAGAACTTCAGAGACAATGCGCTCAAATTCTCACCCATCTACTAAAAAGTCTCACCCCATCAATGCACAGGTGCTCAAATTCTCACCCATCTACTAAAAAGTCTCACCCCATCAATGCACAGGTGCTCAAATTCTCACCCATCTACTAAAAAGTCTCACCCCATCAATGCACAGGTGCTCAAATTCTCACCCATCTACTAAAAAGTCTCACGTCATCAATGCACAGGTGCTCAAATTCTCACCCATCTACTAAAAAGTCTCACCCCATCAATGCACAGGTGCTCAAATTCTCACCCATCTACTAAAAAGTCTCACGTCATCAATGCACAGGTGCTTAAATTCTCATCATATTAAGCAACGCGTGCTCAAATCTCTCCCCATCAAAAAACACATACTCAAAATCGCACACTGAAAATCTCACATCATGCAGCCAAACAACTCGAAAGAAGGTCAGTCTAAAGCAGCAACAGCAAGCTGAAAAGAACACAGTTCGCCACCAAACACAGGACGAACCTCTTCCTGCTCAGCAACAGCGGCAGCCATTTTGTCCTGCAAAGCGGCGGCCGTCTCAGCCTCCAGCTGTCGAATATCGGCCATTGTGAGGCCAACCCATTCGTCCTGCCAGGCCCAGGCCTGCCTGTGCGCTCTCAGCATGGTCTTGCGCAGCGCCACATCGTGTATGAATCGTTCAATTTTGGTCTGCATGCCCCAGTAGCGGAATTCAACTCGGCACAATTTGTAACTGCACATTATTGCCGACTTGCCGTCCGGCGTCACAGGCTTCGACGCGGCTTCGTCGCGCCAGCCGTCGTCTAGGGGGCCGCGGCCGGTCTTTTCGGATACGAACAGGCGCGGATCCTCGTCGCGGGTGTAATGTCCCGGGTCTACCGGGTCGCGAACTATGTCGATATAGTCCACCTTCAAGGCGAGGGGTTTAGAGATGGACAGGATCCGTTAAAAAAAGGTTTAAAACTATTGTTCTAACATGGATTGGAATGACAAAAATTATCTCTTTACTCTTAACAGGGGCATCATTTCTAAAGCCTGCTGCAATCTGAAGCTTTGTGTTTCGAGTTAGAAAAAGTCAAAAAAAAATTTTACGTTTAAAGCTTTGAGCTAATAAATTTTACAATCTTTCGATGATACAAAATTTTGAGCTGTGAAAGCGAACGCGAGGGTAACAATTTAACCCCTAATAGCCCTTCGCCGTCGGCTGAGAGAAATATTGCTTAAAAATTGTGAGTAGGGACATCACAGAAGTTAGCTATGCGGATGGAATCATTAGGTAGACTACAAATCGATAATCGTCTTTACAGAGAAAAACAGCGATAACCGCGACTAGAAGGGCAGTAAAGAAAATGGGGTGGTGGGCTGAGGGGCCGACAAAACAGTCGATAACAGCCCAACTCACTCTGTGCACAATGCACACAGGCGGAGAGAAGAACAGCGATAAGTGCGGTTAGAGAGGGCAGTGAGGCAAATGGGGTGGTGGGCTGAGGGGCCGACAAAACAATTGATAACAAGCCCAACCCACTCCGCGCACACAGACGAAGAGAAAAACAGCGATAAGTGCGATTAGAGGGGCAGTCTAAAAAAATGGGGTGGTGGGCTGAGGGGCCGACAAAACAATCGATAACAAGCCCAACCCACTCCGCACACAGGCGTAGAGAAAAACAGCGATAAGTGCGATTAGAGGGGGCAGTAAAGAAAATGGGGTGGTAGGCTGAAGGACCGACAAAACAGTCAATATAACCCCTACCCGCCCCACGCGTGAAGTCTTGACAATTGGACAGCATTCAAACCCATTAAGTAGAATTAATGGAATGGGAAGAAAGACAGGGTTGAGATTACGACGCCCAATCATTTCATTCATCCAACACATTTATGAACACATTAGGGAACCTGGTAAAACATATAGTGCAGCCAATGGCGTGCCTAGCAAGTTTGTTTTAACACAGAAATCAGTGCTATAATAAAAATGCAAATTATACGCTTGTACTAACCTGTCGAGATTTCTCGGAACCGCGCAGATCGAATACATTATCAGACGAGCCTGGATCGTCTCGATACACTGTCTCAATTTCTAATAGAAATTTTTCTACAAACGGGCATTTGTAGCGCGTCTTGGTGTATGGATAAGCGTTCCATGCCTCTTCCTCGACGCGTAGAGCCGATTTAGGTAGGATAGCGCGAAACCAGGCTGAGGGACACAGTTGTGATAAGATTTTCGTATCAGATCCAACGCCTGTTGATGACACTCCTGAGACTGGACTATAAACAAATACTCGTTTGATAGCCTGCACTACCAGTCAATTATTCTTATACTGAAGTATTAAAACAACCTATCTTGGCTGCATCGCTTACCTTAGTTTTTTTCTATTTTTTACTTGAACAGAAATTCGACAGACAGACAGACAGACAGAGAGACAGACAGGCACAGAAAGTATCAGTAAGTACACGCAATCTAGGGCATGAGTAAGCAGCCGCAAGGCAGGCACTCACAGGGCAGGTGACTGCCAACATGGTAGATCTTGAACGTGTACTGTCCCTTGCCGGTGGGCCCAGGCCCGTCTTCGTACGGCTCATTCCTGATGATCTCCACCCCGGAGCCTGTGCCGGTGCTCTCTTCGCGCGATTTTTTCTACAGAAAAATAAGAGAGCTGGTTGGTTAGGCAATGTGGATGAATTGGAGGCTGACAGCGCCTCATCCTGGGGAGCAGAGAATAAGAGCGCGTATTGTCTGCCTGCTCTATATGATGATTGATGATGCTGATTATCTTGAAAGAAAAAGTGCAGCGCACTTAATCTTAAGGTTTAGTTTTCTATACACATTTAGAAAACCAATATCGTATCTAACAGCAGCCGTAGGCTTAAGAATTTACTTTTTCAAGTCCATTGGGGTGCACGAGTGGGAGGGAAGAGAGAGAGAGGAGCAGAGAGAGAGAATTAGAAGAGGAGACAGAGATGAGGGTAGATACAAGAGATAGAAGGCAGAGGAGAATGGAGGAAGTAGGGTAGGAAAGGTAGAGGAAAAGGGAGTGAAGGGTAGACAAGTAGACAGAGAACTGGAGGAGAGAGGGAGAAGAGTTTGGGGGAGGGGAGTAGGGGAAGGCGTGAGATAGAGGTGTGGAGATGGAGAAAGAAAAGGGAGAAAGGAGGTGGAGGGCATAGAGGGTTAGGAGAGGGAGAGAGGGAGAGGGGAGTAGAGAGTTTTCGAGTCAAGTTTTAAGGCACGGGTGTATTCTCAATATTTGACGACTTCAACTCCACTGTTTCTGACTAAATAATAAGCAGACTGGGCTGCGGTTAGACTGCAGCCTACAGTCCATATAATACAAATGTATGTATAAAAATTGAAAATTGAACAGGAAGTTGTACAGTCAAACAGATTACCATGTAGCCCCCGTGTTGTGGGAAGCCAGAATGACTATCATTTGCAGGTACGGATATGGCATGGGTGGTAGCTGATAGTAACATTACCTGCTGTCACAGAAACTGAGCATAACACTCAATCATCATGATTTAAAGAATCTTTCTGCGAATACACGAAAACTTGATGTACTCCTTCCTTACTTTATAGGCAATTTGAAATCGTAAAAAAGATCGCATCAAATTATTTCCATGCTTCTATGGGCCTCGTGTGTTAATTTTTTGATTGGTCCAGTATAAAACCAAAATATCACAAACCCGAAATATCACAAACCCGAAATATCACAAGCCCGAAATATCACAAACCCGAAATATCATTAACCCGAAATATCATAAAACAGAAATATCACAAACCCGAAATATCACAAACCCGAAATATCACAAACCCGAAATATCACAAACCAGAAGTATCACAAACCCGAAATATCACAAACCCGAAATATCACAAACCCGAAATATCACAAACCCGAAATATCACAAACCCGAAATATCATTAACCAGAAGTATCACAAACCCGAAATATCACAAACCCGAAATATCACAAACCCGAAGTATCACAAACCCGAAATATCACAAACCCGAAGTATCACAAACCCGAAATATCACAAACCCGAAATATCACAAACCAGAAATATCACAAACTAGAAATATCACAAACCCGAAGTATCACAAATCCGAAATATAAAAAACCAGAAATATCACAAACCCAAAATATCACAAACCCGAAGTATCACAAATCCGAAATATAAAAATCCCAAAATATCATAAACCCGAAATATCACAAACCCGAAATATCATAAATCCGAAATTGCTAGCAACGCCTAATGGTTTGTGATATTTTTGGTTTAAGATGCAACGAAGTTGTATTGTTTCGGCTTTTGTGATGTCCCCCCCTTCTCAGTAACTTAAGTGAATCGGGCGAGCAACTCCAGGTATATCTCAGGCTCAGACTAACAGCAGATTTCATATCCGGAACCCAGCCAATTAGGGGTAAATAGGATGGCAAGCGCCTCTCTGTACTGATTATGCATGATGCACACCGCGGAGCAGGGAGAGCTGAGAATGTTGAACGGATAAAAATAGACCAGATGTACTTTTATACAGGCCCTGACAGCCGATCGTAGAGAGAAGGCACTCAAACGAAAGGGAGACGATTACAAAACGCCGAACCACGCCCAAATTTCTGCCGGGGCTGTCTTTAAAGCTTGTCCAAAAAAATAATTTGATATATGATAGCATTTTAACGCTCAACATACTCCGCGCTTGAGTAAAAAACCATGGCATTGTAAGACATGGACTCAGAGCCATAAATTGACAAACCAAGGACGATGCCAACTCAAAAGTTGCAGAAGGTTGCAGCCTCTCTATGTTTACAGATTACTCTTTAACAATTAATTGATAGAGGTCTTGAAATCCAAAATCCAAATTTGACATCTGACATATAAACTCTGATGCGATGAAATGAGACATAAAAAGTTCATTCAATAGTAGAAAATGATGATTAGTTTACAAAAACAGGTTCAATTAAAGCGAATTGTGTTAAACTGAACAGACAGACAGACAAACAGACAGACAGACAGACAGACAGACAGACAGACAGACAGACAGACAGACAGACAGACAGACAGACAGACAGACAGACAGACAGACAGACAGACAGACAGACAGACAGACAGACAGACAGACAGACAGACAGACAGACAGACAGACAAACAGACAGACAGACAGACAGACAGACAGACAGACAGACAAACAGACAGACAGACAGACAGACAGACAGACAGACAGACAGACAGACAGACAGACAGACAGACAGACAGACAGACAGACAGACAGACAGACAGACAGACAGACAGACAGACAGACAGACAGACAGACAGACAGACAGACAGACAGACAAACAGACAGACAGACAGACAGACAGACAGACAGACAGACAGACAGACAGACAGACAGACAGACAGACAGACAGACAGACAGACAGACAGACAGATAGACAGACAGACAGACACTAAGACACTAAGACAGACAGACAGACAGACACTAAGACAGACAGCCAGACAGACAGACAGACAGAAAGACAGACAGACGGACACTCGAGATACTCGAGCCGAGAGACATGACAGAGTGGCAACTAGAGCAACGCACCCGTGAAACAAAAAAGTGCAAAAAAGTTGCCAAACCTGAATCATGTACAGCTGAGCGATGCGGTATTCCTCTACCGACATCGGCATGCAGATGCGGTACTCTTTAATATGCATGGCTGCTCACACGGACCGGCACTCAAAAAAACGATGTGAGCTGAGCTGAGCGGTAGCCCCTGCCTGCCTCCCCAGGGAACAGCCGGTGGCAGCTCTATAATTAAGCTGCAGAGAGAAGATTCAACCAGTCGACGGAACGAGCGCCCAGAGAGAAGTGCTCAAATGATTGCAACACAGTCAGTCAGTTTTTTTCTTTGCCTTCTCCTCTCCTCTGCCCTGTTTGCCTTTTAAGTCGTCTTGTGTCTCTGTTGAGCAGCGGCGAACTAAAAATAGTGAGCGCATTAGGGATCGCCTGTCAGTCAAGTTCAGGGGCCGGGAGCGAGGCAGATAGCGGAATTTTATAAAAAAAAATAATAATAAGCTCCTATCGTCTATAGTATTTTTAAAATAAAAATGCAAATTTCAACGCTATGAGAACCCCAATTCTAAAGTAGATTGATCTTATAGACTATATAGGTATATTTGTGATCCTCACCCCCCTCTCTCTCTCTAATCCCTGTCGTACCAGCATCGCCCCGCCCAATACTGACCAGCGCTCTCGCAGATCCCACAAATCCTCTGCATGATGGGGCAGGCAACGCTAAACCCGATATGTAGGCTGCAAAGGGGAAGATTTCTAATCAGGGACAGATGAGGATGGAAAAAGGGGAGGGCAGGGCAGAAAATCCAATTCACTGAGGGACCACGCCCATGTTAGCAGACAGAAGGCCCTGACAGCCAGCATAAATCCAATACCTTAGCTAAGCCAGTAGCGATTATGCATAGACAGAGGCCATTTGTTCAATATCTAATTTCACTGCCACCGGGAATGCTTCACGCCATTAATAGATAGCTAGTCACGGACCTGGCTGCAGCCACAAGACTAATGGCACGCAGGATTATAATAAGTGTCGCTTTCAAGTTATATGACACTAGTAGTATTATTAAATTACACGCACCCCACATTTTTACATGTAAAAATGAATACAGTCCCCACCTACACTCGAACTGTAATACGCCTCCGTCAGTTCGAGCCAACGAACGAAACGCAACTCGCCCAAGCCGGCGTTCGATAAGGTACAAATCTTAGCTTTCTTATCTTAATACGACACACTAACCAACACTAGCGTTCTCCCAAAAGAAATATTGAATTCAAAGTCCAATTCTTCCTTAGCCTTGGCCATTTATTTCTGCAAAGTATATTTGACTGAATTCGCCGCAAGTCCATACGCATTAAAAACGAGTAAGCAAATTACCGCAATCTAATACGCAGATAGTTCATCGCGAAAGAACGCAAACGATTATAACAGCGCTTAAACAGATTCTCGGCGCCACCACCACTAATCATGCTCGCCAGAAAATCCTTCAAACCACCACCACGATGCAGTTTAAAGTATAAATAAAACAAAATCCATATACCACAGTGCAGACTTGTTGGTTCTTGAATAGCAAAACGCGAATATTCCCAATTTCCCCCTCCACAATTCCGTATAAACCACCGACGTATTAACTCACATGGATTTAACCCCAAGGAATCGAAATACTCTCCCTTCCTAGAGCCCCTCCTACCCAACCTAAAACCCCCCACCCATAACAAAACCCAATGAGAACCCGGCAAATTTGAAGTATCGGTATTCACGATCAGAAAATAATGCCTTCTGTCTCTCGGGATTCGCGGGATACTACTCAACAAATCGACAGGAAAAATACCCAAAAAACAAACGTCTTTAAAACCGTTACATAGAATAATCACAACACGTTGCAAGAACAAGTTCGTTACACCTTCGCCTCGCCTCATTTCCAAGCGGTTCCTGGCACAACGTCCCGCAGTTCGGTAATCTGTAGTTGCTTGTCGAAAACACCACCGAAAATAACGTTATAGACCTCCGCTGTAGCCGTTCCAAAACGCATCTCCAGTCGGACATTCCCTTCCTTATACAATTGTACCGCCGGCGCAACTCCCCCGTCAGATCCTAACGAATACGCGAGTATCGTATACCCTCCGTTGTAGTCCGCCATCGAGAACCCCAAATCCCGTCCTTGTAAATACAAACCCAGTTGTTGACGCAGAGTTGTATACTCCTTTGCACAATCCCCTGTGAAGTCGAATTGACTAGGCCGTGTCGGTACCGCCTCACCATTTACGTAAACTCCAACGCTGATCAAATTCGCATGCACGAAATTGAACGGATTTGTCGCCAGACTTCCATTAAATGCAGTATTTCCAACGACTACCACCAGCAAAAGACGTGGCACTCCGCTCGGAAACAGATTTTCGTGCGTATGGCTTAACGACCCTTGCGGTATTGTGAACGTACCCAATGATAAACTGCGATGAGGGTACAAGGCATTATGGGTCTTCAAACCATGTGCATGGGCTCCAATCACACTGGCAGATGGCTGAACATACCGCAAACGAAGCTCCGCACTCTGAATCTCAACCTCGTAATCCTTTAACACTGCCTCACCAATCTGTGCGGCACTTAACACGAATTTGCTCTTTGCCGGTAGTAACTTCATCGATTCGTATAATCAGCTCTACAACCGTTGGTCTGCTCCACTATCCTGGACTCAAATTTTCGACCCTGAAAAAATTTATCGGGCCGTTTCACACAGCTCGGCTGTATTACGACGCGGAGATATTCCCACAAGCCATCACCCTCCGTAGTACTGCTCCACTCAATAGGACGGTGTGCAATATTTTTCTTTCCCTTAAGATCGTTATAATAGGTGCAAAGACTACTAGCCAGATTTTAGAAATGATCAACATTGTTAAACAATTGTGTCAGGAAGCCGCTCCGAAACCAGAATTTGTTCCAATTCTAGCCAATATGACGAGCCAGTCTCGCATTTTTCTCCTGGAGGGCGTAATCGGTGCCGGGAAGTCGACGTTGCTTCGAGAACTGGCTCTCACCTCCCGCCTCGAGGGTTGGGCCGACAAAGCCGTCTTCGGTCCCGAGCCTGTTCACCAGTACGCGCGACACCCGCTCCTCCCGGACTCGGTAAATCTGCTTCAGTCATTCTATCGAGGCGAGCTTCCGGCCGTCGCATTCCAACAGCACGTCTCCCACGACTTGCTCGACAGAGACAGCAAAGTAAGTGGTACTATAGTATCTAGCAATTCCTTTCGTATAGCTCCTACTGCATGTACAACCAATGTCGAAAGACACGCACGGTATAGCTACTTTTGCCAATCTTGTGTTACCACCCAGGTCCGGAATGAGGTTAACCAACAATCCAACAACAAGGTGGTTATCCTCGACCGCTGCCTCGGGTCGGCTCGAGCATTCCAAGACGTACTACACCGTCAAGGCTCGCTGTCTGACACCGAATGGGCGATTGCTCAGCGCCAACTAGACGTCCTCGAAGCGACTGGGGTACCCTTTACCGGCGCGAACACGACGCTTATTTACCTGCGCATTGACCCGGAGTTGGCCATTCAACGCATCGCGCAGCGCGGACGCAGCGGTGAGGAGACTGGCATCTCCCTGGACTATCTACGATCGCTAGACGAGGCGTTTACACGACACTACCAGGACTACTCGAACGTACACGAAATTCTAATCAGATCGGATACATCTACGACCGATCTAGCCCATCTTGTTGGCGGCATCATTCGTCGTGAGCTCTGACATGCACTTGATATTAACAACAACGATTTTCTGCTGTAGTAATAAACACCTAAATTCAACCGAGCCCCTACCAAGTTGAAAAAACACCACCTACCACTATTACTACCTGAAGGTAAAATTCCCATGCGTACCCAACGATTTTTGTTTATCATGATGATCCATTCGAACTGATTCAGACCCCTAAAAACACTACCATTGACTAAGTTATACGATTCTATTCTTTCAACCACCATCAACGACCTACTACTTACTAGCCTGCTGTTCATTCCTAAATATTCAAATTGTCTACATAATTGTATCTCTGCAAAGTAAAATACAGTTTAACCACGCGGCGGAGGACATTTTTGGACTGTCCACCAAACTTAAGGCTGTGCATTCCTTCCTTATTTTTACCACCGAGCAAACTATTTAGGCGATTATCACAACCACCCCGTCGCCAACAATCGCCAACACCATTCCAGCCGTCGACGACGACGACGAAACAAATCAGATGCCCCGTGTGCCGGCAGAGATTCAACAGTCAAGCCGCCCTCCATGGGCACTCGCACAATGGCTCGTGCTATCAACCAGACCAACTTTTACTTCGAGAACCAGTGCGTCGGCTAATCGAAGAGGACACTCCACCAGGCTGGTCGGTACAACATACCGAGTCCGCACACCGAGGTCGGGCGAACTTTCTGACGTTCACGCCTCTGCTGGACGAGGACGATGGCGATACCGAACCACCCAGCGAGTTACTTCCACAACTGCAAGTTCCAGTTTTTCGTCTTTTTAACTCTCTCGGATCTGCGGACTGTTTACTCCGTACATGTATACATCTTAATGTAAAAATGTATCGTACCCGTTATCCCCCCGCCAATGACACGGCTGCTGGTGAATCCCCCCACAACGAAGAGGTAGAAGTAATCGCGCCCTTCTTCAATTCCAAAGTCGTTATGGTCTCCTTCGATGCGAATGCTCCAGCCGCCGGCCGCCGTGTACTTCTTCTCTCTGAGGACGTTTTCAACCAATGGTACAGCGAGACAACAAACGATCTGGTAGCTAAATTAGACAACTTTCAGTCCCGAGGTAGTAACTGGAAGTTCCTCGGCGTTGTCAAGGTCGACGTTATGCTGTGCATATTCCGCCGAAAATATCTACTACTACAGTCGAACACTAGCAGTCGTCGGCAGCAGCAGCAGGACGTGTGGGGAGCGGGTGGCGGGGCGGCGGTGGTGGTGGCGGCGGGCGTGGCGGCGGCGGCGGCGGGCGCGCAGGCGGGCGGCGGTCCAACAGAATCCGCTCCGACCCGTTCCGTTCCATTCCGCGTTCCACTGGCTGTTGGTCGTATGCCGGGAGCGGTTTTGTTTCTACGCCCGCACCGAGCAGATCAGCATGATTGTTTTATGTATGCTGTCGTGTCGAGCGTCTTTTCCTCACAGGTCGAAGGGCAAGCCCGTAAAAGGCGAAAGGCGTCTTACAGGCCTTGGCTGAAAAGCTTTCGATTTACGCGCGCCGGAGTGACTCGTCACTCAATTGGGAGCTACAGAAAGTTTTGCCGGCTGAACCCTCGAATTAGACTGATGCGTGTGTTTGTCTGGAGTCATGCCACGAATACTGCCGTGCTGTTTTTTAATTTTCGTCGTTCCACTGGTGACCTTGCGCCAGTCAATTGTCTGTTCATACCACCTTACGCAGAATTCAAGTATGGACACTACATGGCGGTGCTAAATCTGGATAGGCTGTTGAGTTCTCGTGCTAAACGCCGGCGCTATTGTCCTGAATGTCTGGCGAGCTTTATTCACACCACGTCTTGGGATTATATCTTGAAAGAACACGTGTGTGGCCAGACGACGGAGGAGCAACCAGGCGGCGGCGGCGGCGGCGGCTTCATTCGAACGCCAAAGCCAGTCACGGAGGAGGTTTTACCAGAGGAGGGCAAAGCATTTTTGTCTTTTTCAGCCTACGAGACTCGACTGCCGCCGCTGTATTTGGTTTATGCTGATATTGAGAGTCTACTTGTACCTGTTGAAAAGGCATCGGGGGGCCTCGTCAAGGGCCTGCCAGTGCCTACGGCTAACAGCCATGTTTTACAAATTCACGTGCCCGTTTGTGTGGCCTTTCGTTTGGTTGTCGATCCGGATTTGGATAGTGTAACGAGGGAGGATTTGTTGAGCAGATACAATACTCCATGCAAGTTGTTTTATTCTACGCCTGGCACAACAGATTGTATTGGCAGGTTTCTCTTGGCTCTGCGCGAGCTTGCATTCGAAGTAACTAATGCGACTAGCAAGATGACTTATAGACCAATGCTTAGAAAGTATCTAGGTCAGCGTCCTAGCACAGATCGATGCTACGTCTGTCGTCGCGAGTTTTCCGCTGACGAGTCTCAAGTCTGGGATCATTGTCATTTGAGTGGTCTTCCACGTGGAATGGCTTGCATGTCGTGCAATCGAAAACTTGCCCTGCAGCGCTATCGAATTATCGTCTACCTGCACAATCTTCGAGGATATGACGGTAAAATAATTGTTCGTGAGGTGTACAATGTGTTTAGTGGAGAAGACGACGTTCAACTGCACGTTCTTCCCGAGTCTAGGGAACGGTTTAAGACGTTTTCATTAAAGTTCAAGGTACCGCTGCTGGTTGGCAGTCAACGGCCGCAGCAACAAAAGCAGAAGAAGAAGAATTTTGTTTGGTTTGAAATCTGCTTCAAGGACACGTTTGCGTACTTGTCGACAAGTCTAGCTAGTCTGGCAAACCGTTTGACGCAGGAACAATTGGTACACTGTCGAGATTTGCTGAATGTTTATCCTAAACTCCAACTGTCTACTCTGCAGCAGAAGGGAGTGTTTCCGTATTGTTACTTGGACTCTGAAGAGAAGTTGGACAGTGTGACTGAACTGCCATCGCGAGATTTGTTTTACGACGCAATGACCCGGCAAGAGTGTTCTAAGGAGGAGTACACACGCGCTCAGCAGAGTTGGCAAGAGTTTGATTGTGCCAATTTGCGTGACTATCTGACTGCGTATTTACTGTTGGATGTACTACTGTTATGCGACGTATTTGAGAGTTTTCGTCGGACTGCAATTCGAGAATACGGTTTGGATGTGTGTCATTTTCTCGGATCGCCAATGTATAGTCTGGCTGCGTGTCTGTTGAAGGTGAAGAAGCCGATCGAGTTGTTTACAGACGCTCGTATGTACTCCGAGGTTGAAGCTTCGATTCGAGGTGGGTTCAGTTTTGGCACTCGCCATCTTACTACGGCAAATAATCCAATGGTAGAAGAATGTCGTCGGCAGCTGGATGACGACGACGACAATTTAAGAGAACTACGGCGGAATGCACCGTATGGCACTCACTTGGCCTACCTTGATGCTAATTCTCTTTATGCCAGTTGTATGGTGCAGGCGCTGCCGTATAAGGCCTATCGTTGGTTGCCCCGTGAAGTGATTGAAAATCTATCAGTTGATGATGAGGCAGCTGAGTTGGAAAATCCGAACAAGTCGAGCAAGTTTTTGGCTTGGTTGTCTAGCTATTGCTCGAATGGACGAGGGGCGTTATTGAATGTCGATCTTTACTACCCAAAGTTTTTGCACGACTCAACTGCCGATCTACCTCTGGCTATTGGCCATGAAAGAATTGATAGTGCCTATTTAACCGAGCATATGAAGCAGGATTGGGTTTGTCTGCAACGCCAGCTTGATCCCAGGAAGAGGAATGCGGAGGTATACGAGGACGTAAAACGATTCACTTCTCCGACAAGGAAACTAATTGGCTCTGTTACGCATAAAACAGGGTACATTGTACATCATCGAGCATTGCGTCTTTACCTCGAGTTAGGCATGCGCGTGACGCGGGTTAATCGTGTTCTCGAATTCGTAGAAGGTCCTATTCTACAGGAATATATTGAACATAATATTCGTCGGCGGTCTGAGGCGACTAGCGATTTCGATCGAGATTTCTTTAAACTATTGAACAATGCTGTGTACGGCAAGTTTCTGCAGCGAGTTCGAGACCGACTCAGCTATCGCATGTGTACTACTGCCGAGAAGTTGGAAACGTATGTCGCTAAAGAGGAGTTTATGGACGTGATTCTGTATACAGATCGTCTAGCGGGCGTGAGTTTGACTCCTCGTCGAGTATTGCTAAACAAGCCAATTCTGATTGGTAGCGCTATTCTGGACCTTGCGAAAACATTTGTCTACGAGTTTTTCTATTCAAGGATTCAATGCCATAGGTCGCTTGCTTCTGCCCGCGTGCTTGGTGGAGATACGGATAGTTTGATCCTGGCATTGGTTATGGCCGACCCGGAGACGAGTCCTCAGGAGACATTGTTTAAAGACTTGGTGGAGTGCGGTGTGTTAGACACTAGTAATTATCCACCTTCTCATCCGCTTTATACAACAAAGTATAAAGGGAAGTTAATGGCCTGGAAAGATGAAGTTTCCGGTTGTACACTGTTGGAGTTTGCATTTCTACGCCCGAAAAACTATTCAATGGTGTATGCAAAGGAAAGCCTCTGTCAGATTGTGCGTTGCAAGGGCGTGTCGAAGTCGATTGTAAGAGGTATGAAGCACAATGTATTTTTGAGTGTGTTGAAGGATCGAGTTTTGGAGCATGTAACGATGCGGACGATTACTTCGCGACGACAGAAGATTTATCTTCTTGAGCAGCGCAAGCAGGCGCTTAGCTTCTTCGACACGAAGCGAGCCTGGCTCGATCCCTACTCATCCCTCCCATTTGGTCATTGGCGGTTGACTTGACTTGTTCTCTCCGCTCTCTGTTTTCTGTCTGTTTATGCTTTTTCTGCACACAATATATGCGCGCAATTATCGAATGTATATGCAAGAATCCGCCTTTCCTTCTTTCTCTTCGTTTTTCTAGGCCTATGATGGCAGTGCAGGGGATTAGTACTAGGCTTAGTTTTTTTGATTGGGACGAGGATTACGCGGGTAGTACTAGACTTATTTTAGAGGACGAAGAACCTCCTAAGCATAAGATGAACTATGATCCCGCAGCCACTATGAGCTCCGACTCTTGCTCGACGGTCCCGCTGCGCGTAGTGCTCACGGATGCCGGGGCAGTGATGCCTCGGCGAGCTACGGCCGGGTCGGTGGGCTACGACCTAGCCACGTGCGAAGACCGCACTGTGGAAGCCTTTGACACGGCCATCATTCGCACCGGCCTCCGGGTGATGCTGCCGCCGGGCACCTATGGTCGGATAGCGAGCCGGTCCAGTTGGGCCAACCGAGGCCTAAATGTGCAGGGTGGCGTGGTTGACCCGGACTATACCGGGGAACTCCGCGTGATCCTGCACAACACGTCAGATGAGAAAGTTCATCTGTCGTGTGCCACCAGCGTGGCCCAATTGATTCTGGAGCGCTGCGTCACGCCCCCGGTAGAAGTCGGTCGAGCTCGCGAGGGCCAGCTGCCGGGGGTGTGGCACCGACAACCGGAGCCGGTGGCGGTTCGCGAGACGGGTGGCATGGGCAGCACTAACATGTGATGCTGGTCACGCCCGGAGCCCGTCGGTCGGTGGTGGGAATTGGTGGCGGCTTGTCACTTTGATTATTAATACAATATACTGCTCGTGGATTTAACCACTGTGTGTATAAGCAAATGCAATTGGTTCTTTTGGTACAATTAAGTGGGATGGGAACACAAGGCCGACAGAAGAAGAAGAAGCGAGTGCGTTCGACAGCAGCAAAGTCGACTCGAGCTAAGAAATCTCGTCGTCGAGGTCAGACGGGGTTTGGTATTGTTAATTGGGTAATAAATCATCTCCCAGGGGAGCTTCATTTGCCGGGGGGTTACCAATTCTGCGGCCCCGGGACCAGATTGAGAGAACGTTTAGCGCGGGGCGATACTGGGAAGAATCGGCTCGATAAATTGTGTCTCTTACACGACCTGGCATACGAGAAGCACTCGGACGTGGCAGAGCGTTCAAAGGCCGATCAACAACTCGAAGCAGGAGCTCGAGAGATTGCTGCGGATCCTACAACTAAGTGGGGGGAACGTTTGGCCGCAAAACTGGTATCCCGTGTTATGAACGTAAAACAGCGTTTGGGTGCCTAGAATGGACAGGCGTACATTCGACTTGCGATTTGCTCATGACTCGACGTTTATCGTCGCAGGTCCTTCGAATTCGGGAAAGACTGAATGGGTGCTTCGACTGGTAAGGGAGCGCTTGGGTCTGTTTCGAGTAGTACCAAGGCGTCTAATTTGGTGTCACGGTACAGAGTTACATTCGTCTGAGGAAAAACGAGTTCGAGAATGTTGGACATTGGGTGGAAGTGGCGAATGTCACTTCGTACAGGGATTCCCCGATCAGTTGTTGGCTAGATTCAAGCCGCACGATTTAGTCGTTGTTGATGATTTGCAGGGTGAAGTTGCAAAGCAACGCGCTTTTACCGCTGTATTCACCAAATTGGCTCATCATACGCCATTGACTTGTCTTTATTTGTGCCAAAATTTGTTTGACCCTGCGGATCCTGAGGCAAGAAAAAGAAGTTTATCGACGAGTTATATCTGTTTAAGCCGAAATGTTAGGGATCGTAGCGCCGTTGAACATTTGGGTCGGCAGATGTACCCCCGAGCTAGTAGATTTCTGGTGCAGGCTTATGACGACGCGACGGGTGACAAGGCCTTCAGCTATCTCTTCATAGACTTACGACAGGACACGCCGGATATGATACGCATACGGACGAATGTCTTTCCGAGTGACACTCACCAGGTTGTTTATATGCGTCCGGAGACTATCAAGGAGGAGGATATTATAAGCAAGTTTTGAGGAAGCGGCTACAGCTTATGGGGTGAGATTATGAGTTTCTTTGTGTTTATTCCGTCAAACGATCGTAGTTATCCGACCAATTCTGCGCACGAGTTTCGGGTGCGGCTAACTACACCATTGAATCTAGCGCCGGCTGGGAAGTATGAAGTGGCTTTGGTGGATTTGCTATGTAACAGCCCGCCGGCGGAAACTTCCTCGGCGGAACTTCGAGAAGAGGTGAAGGTGATATATTATTGCAACATCGAGAAAATTATCGAGAAAACAGATGAAGTCTTCTTGGGTAAGGTCTGGCAGGCCGATGATTTGGAGGTACACTTGTCGTGGACGCCGGCTACTAAAGCATATGTTTGGTATTTGCGAAATTCCGGCAGCCGACGTATGGGCATTGAACTGCCAAGGAGTTTTTTGACATGCTTTGGTTTCAGTACGTGGGGTTTGACAGCTCACGACGGACGCACCCAACCCGCGGATGCGGCGGGTGAATCCTGGACGAACATAACGAATGCAATGGACGAGGCAGGTATATTAGATTCGAATTGGTACGATTTTCGTGCTGTCTTGGAACCTGGTTTCGCCGTCTGGATGAAGAGTACGCAGGTAATACGGCCTGCCGGGGATACGTTAAAGGAGGTGGTTGAGTATTGGAGGAAAAATCGTGCGTGGGGTCTGACGAAGGTCTATTTGGATAGAATACCCGAAGCGATACTGCGGAGTGTTTACATGTACTGCTATAGCGACATTGTTGAATATCAAATGGTTGGAAGTCGTCAGGTTCCGCTACTTCGCGTGGTTGAGTTTCGCCAGGAAAAGAACGGAATATTTCGACGAGACGGAAATGCTTTGCAGACGCCATATTACTTGCGGACAAATCGGAGCTACATTAATGAGATCTCCATTCGTCTGGCCGACCAACGGGGGCAAGATTTGAATTTCCCTGATGGAAGCCATGTGATTGCTGTGCTGCACTTCAGGGTACGAGACGATTGATTATAAGCAAGTACAGTCGGAATCAGTAGAAGGCATGATAGACAATGACCGGGCTGACAGAAAAGAGCGTACAAAGCGCGCGATCATTGTCCCAGTGTGCCTTCCTATTGCAAGTTGTCGCGAGGCTTCGGGGATTGGACCAGCGCAAGCGATTTCTGCGAAGTTTAAGTCCGGGCGAGGTGCGTTGCCTGGTTGAGTTTCTTTTGAATATCGTAAAAGGACGCGTGCCGTTAAAGTCGTGTGACAAGAAACGTTTAGAACGCTATCGGAAACCGATACAAGAATTGTTGAAGGAGAAAAAATCAACTAGAGCCAGGAAGGAAATTTTGGTACAGCGTGGTGGTTTCCTGCCGTTTCTTGCTCCGATAATTTCTGCTTTGCCAGCCATTGGCACGGCTCTAGGGATTACATCGGGATTGGCCGGTACGGCTGCGGGGACGGCAAATCTAGTTCGAGCAATTCGGGCCGGACGGCGTAGGTAATATGCCAGTCAATAGAGGAGGAACTCTTCAGCGAATGGTTTTGCTGCCGTTGCAGGCTTATTTGGAATGTACGGCGAAAGATGAGCGAAGGACGGGAGTATTGGACGGACCTGTGGACGCTTTGGGTAAGAATATTGTTGAAATGCAAGGTGAGATGAATAGGCTTGACCGGGAGATTGGTGAATCGACTAGTCTGCAGCCTACAACCGCACAGTTGGAAAGAACTGATTTGGAGAGTCGGTTGCTACAAACGCGGTCTCTGTACAATAAGAATGGTGAGACCCCGCCAGAGGTTCGCTCATCCGTTGGTCATGATGGCCCGACGGAGGGTGAGACCGAGAAGGGGAGGCGACTCCCCCGTAATGTACAACCACGTTTCGACCGTCTGAAGGCAAGGCTGACAGGTGCTGCGAATGAGATTGGAGGAGGAGATTTTGACGAGCTAGTAGAGTATGTCACTCGCGACCAACCATTGAAACGAGGGAGATCGCCTCCGGCGGCAGAGCTGGAACGTTTCGTCTCACTGCTTCGCAGGGAATCAATTCCACCGTCGATGCTAGGGCGGCATATGCGAAACGTTCTGGAGGAAGGAACACCCATGGAACCTACTCCCGAGTCAGAGTCGCGCGGTGGGGACTTGCAAGCCTTGGAAGATTATGAGACTCTAGCGTAATGTATAAGCATTGTATTTTACGTGAAATATATCGAGTCTGGGGATGGCGAATGTGTTTCAGTGGTTGTACAAGCGTTTTAGAATTTGTTTTTTGGGGGAGGGTGGTTGCATTGCGAATTTATTGGAACGCGTACTGCGCGCAGAGGAGCCTGACGGAGACGTAACGGTAAAGGCAAGTTTTAACTGTTGCAATACTAATGTGGGTTCTGCATCATAAAAATTTGGAGAGCCGCTAATACGGAGGATGGAAGCGATTTTTTTTAAGTTTCTGGACGTGGCATTTTTCGACTTGGAACGCCCTACTGCGTTTAGTGGTAATAAGAAGCAATTTATACGAGTTTTGAGGCGGAGGTATCCGGAGTTAACGCAAAAAAAAGCCAAGGCTGTTGTTGACAAGTGGGTGCGTAGGACGAAGGAGATACATCTGTTCCAGAAGTCGAATCGGAAGTTCAAAACTCCGAAAATACAACTACCGCCCGTTGCAAAATTTCAAATGCAGATTGATTTGGCAGACTTACCGCAATATCAGGACGAAAACCGTGGTTACAGGTACATCCTCGTATTAGTCGACTGTTTCACTAGGTTGGCTCGCTTGAGAGCTTTGAAGACGAAGAAGCCAAGTGAGGTGAGCCGTGTATTGTATGAGATATTCCGCACGGGGTTTAAACCGCTGTACTTACAAGGCGATGCTGGTCGAGAGTTTCTTGGGCGAGAAACTCAGTCGATGTTAAAGCGTGAGGGCGTACGATTTTTCGTAAGTCAGAGTACCTACAAAGCGAGCATGGCTGAGCGATTGATACGCACCGTGAAGGAGCGATTACTACGACTATTTCGGACTCGAAATCTGGCCCGGTGGTTTGATGTTCTACCAAAATTAGAGCTTGCGTTGAATAACTCTCCACACCGCAGTTTAAATGGTCGTAGCCCCATTGATGTGAGTGCGGATGGCCATCTGCAGGGCATGGTGTGGGAGGAGTTGTATGGCGACGATGTGAGGCCTATTCCGCGTTTTAAGGTTGGTGATTGGGTACGACTTGCACGTCAAAAGGGAAAATTTGAGAAGGGTTACACAACGACATGGAGTAATAGGGTGTATCGAATTCATCGGGTGTATTCTACGAAGCCACCGTCTTATGGTCTGTTAGACCCCGAGGACGATTCGACAGTGTTGGAGGGTCGATTCAACCAAGGTGAACTGCTTCTAGTGGCTGAACCTGAGGCGGAGGTTGTTAAAATTGATCGGGTCGAGCGTGTTGAGCGTATGGGGAAGAAGGGCAGGCGATATTTTGTCAAGTGGGAGGGAATGCCCGACTCGAGAGGTCAGTGGTTGGCTGAATCAGATCTAGATAAAGAGACAGCACGGGTATTAGCAAAGCACTTTAAGTAGATTTTGACGTATAGTTTCGCTCGGCATTCATGGATCCGGTTTTTGCATTCTATTCGGGACCTAGTACACAGCCGCGGACGGGTGGTGGGTCGAGTTCGATACCTGTGTACGAGGGATACGGATATTTGACGAATTTAACAGAGAGAGTGATATATCCCGTGCTACGTAGAGCTCGGAAGGATTTAGTAGAGGGCGGTTTAAGCTTCCTGAAGAAGACGATTGGAATGGGTAAGAAACGTAGATTGACGACTACTGATGGACCAGTTGTGGTTAAGCGACGACGAGTCAGGAAAAAGGGTATAAGCAGAAAGACACCTGCGGTAAAAAAACAGGTTGGACGTGGTCGGCGAGTTAGACGCATACGTAAAAAGAAAAAGCCGAGCGCCACGACTAAAAAGTTATTCAGTTTGTTTGGCAAGTAGATGGATCAGTTGTTGGGGCCTGACGTCGCTGGATTGAAAAGTGAGTTGACGTTATTTGACAGCCCACCAGTACAATTCAGTGTTGTGGACAGTCGCTACACGGATATACAGCCTCAACATGGGATTACGCAAGGAGGGCCAATTGAGTTCGAGATTGTACCGGCTGGAGATTTGTATGTCGACTTACAAGAAACAGTTCTAACTGTTGGAATCCGAGTAGTAGACGAGAGTGGAGGGGCTGTGGATGCTGCGAAAAACTATGTCTGTCTGAATAACATGGTGGTGAGTACGCTGTTCGAAGACGTGCAATTGCGGATAGGAGATACGGTCGTTGAAGGCGGGAGCTTCATGTATCCGTACAAGGCCATGCTTCTGACGCTTTTGGAGTATGGTCGGTTGGGACAAGACGGCGGATTGGCTGCCTGGGGATTTTACAAGGACACTGCTGGAAAAATGAATGCCACCGGCGTCGCGAACGTTGGGCGAGTGAAGCGACAGGCACTAATTGCGGGTGGGAGAACTTGTACGGTTTCAGGGCCTTTGTTTTTGGATCTATTTCGTCAGCCACGGTATTTGTTGTCAAAGACGCCTTTGCGGATAAAGTTACTACCGGCAAAGAGCAAATTCGTGTTAAGTGCCGCACAGATTGGTGAGGCAGTGTTAAAGGATTACGAGGTTGAGATTCAGAGTGCGGAGCTTCGTTTGCGGTATGTTCAGCCATCTGCCAGTGTGATTGGAGCCCATGCACATGGTTTGAAGACCCATAATGCCTTGTACCCTCATCGCAGTTTATCATTGGGTACGTTCACAATACCGCAAGGGTCGTTAAGCCATACGCACGAAAATCTGTTTCCGAGCGGAGTGCCACGTCTTTTGCTGGTGGTAGTCGTTGGAAATACTGCATTTAATGGAAGTCTGGCGACAAATCCGTTCAATTTCGTGCATGCGAATTTGATCAGCGTTGGAGTTTACGTAAATGGTGAGGCGGTACCGACACGGCCTAGTCAATTCGACTTCACAGGGGATTGTGCAAAGGAGTATACAACTCTGCGTCAACAACTGGGTTTGTATTTACAAGGACGGGATTTGGGGTTCTCGATGGCGGACTACAACGGAGGGTATACGATACTCGCGTATTCGTTAGGATCTGACGGGGGAGTTGCGCCGGCGGTACAATTATATAAGGAAGGGAATGTCCGACTGGAGATGCGTTTTGGAACGGCTACAGCGGAGGTCTATAACGTTATTTTCGGTGGTGTTTTCGACAAGCAACTACAGATTACCGAACTGCGGGACGTTGTGCCAGGAACCGCTTGGAAATGAGGCGAGGCGAAGGTGTAACGAACTTGTTCTTGCAACGTGTTGTGATTATTCTATGTAACGGTTTTAAAGACGTTTGTTTTTTGGGTATTTTTCCTGTCGATTTGTTGAGTAGTATCCCGCGAATCCCGAGAGACAGAAGGCATTATTTTCTGATCGTGAATACCGATACTTCAAATTTGCCGGGTTCTCATTGGGTTTTGTTATGGGTGGGGGGTTTTAGGTTGGGTAGGAGGGGCTCTAGGAAGGGAGAGTATTTCGATTCCTTGGGGTTAAATCCATGTGAGTTAATACGTCGGTGGTTTATACGGAATTGTGGAGGGGGAAATTGGGAATATTCGCGTTTTGCTATTCAAGAACCAACAAGTCTGCACTGTGGTATATGGGTTTTGTTTTATTTATACTTTAAACTGCATCGTGGTGGTGGTTTGAAGGATTTTCTAGCGAGCATGATTAGTGGTGGTGGCGCCGAGAATCTGTTTAAGCGCTGTTATAATCGTTTGCGTTCTTTCGCGATGAACTATCTGCGTATTAGATTGCGGTAATTTGCTTACTCGTTTTTAATGCGTATGGACTTGCGGCGAATTCAGTCAAATATACTTTGCAGAAATAAATGGCCAAGGCTAAGGAAGAATTGGACTTTGAATTCAATATTTCTTTTGGGAGAACGCTAGTGTTGGTTAGTGTGTCGTATTAAGATAAGAAAGCTAAGATTTGTACCTTATCGAACGCCGGCTTGGGCGAGTTGCGTTTCGTTCGTTAGCTCGAACTGACGGAGGCGTATTACAGTTCGAGTGTAGGTGGGGACTATATTCATTTTTACATGTAAAAATGTGGGGTGCGTGTAATTTAATAATACTACTACCGTTTTCAATTTCTGCGCCAAAATGGCAAAGAACTTCAGATTTGGCAGGGGAGATTTGGGAATGGGGAGATTTGGGGATGAGGAGATTTGTGGATGAGGAGAGATTTAGGATGGGGAGATTTGGAATGGGGAGATTTGGGATGGGGAGATTTGGGATGGGGAGATTTGGGATGGGGAGATTTGGGATGGGGAGATTTGTGGATGAGAAGATTTGTGGATGGGGAGATTTGGCAGGGATATTTGGGATGGGAAGATTTGTGGATGGGGAGATTTGGCAGGGGAGATTTGAGATGGGGAGATTCGGGAATGGGGAGATTCGGGAATGGGGAGATTCGGGAATGGGGAGATTTGGGGATGGAAGGGGAGATTTGGGATGGGGAGATTTGGGGATGGGGAGATTTGGGGATAGGGATTTTTGGGGTGGGGAGATTTGTGGATGAGGAGAGATTTACGATGGGAGATTTGGGATGGGGAGATTTTGGGATGGGGAGATTCGGGATGGAGACATTTGCGGATGGGGTGGGGAGATTTAGGCAACTGCACTAGTAAGCCAAAGTGATAAACTTTTGGGCGCGAAATAAAAATATTATATTATTCTCAACATTCAACAAGCAGTAAATAATGTATATAACCTACCAAAGAAAAAAGATTGCGCATAATTAGTGTGCAATACTGTGCACCAAGATAACAAAAATTGATAAAATAATTGCATATGCAACGGTCGTTAATTGGACCCAGGAGAAAACAGAAAACATATTTTTAGAAACCTAAAATATGCAATTATTTACGAGAACTTAAGTAGAAAAACTATGCTCTAAGCAGACTTAAGCACTGCTCAAATTTGAAACTGCAATAGTTGATGCTCAAAATATCGTTTATTAAAACGATAATAGATAAAAAACCAACTTGAATATCTCAAGTCAAGTCAAGGCCAACCAGATCACTAATTCTGGACTAGAAAGTACAGGTGCTAAATTAATAGACATAATAGCTTCAGGTTCAACCACAGATACTAAAATAACTAGATGGGCCACTCAGGCATGTATACTTAGTAAAACAGCTTTCTACTTTCAGTAGCAAAGAAGAATATGCAAGCTATTTTATAAAAATAAAGGCAGCTGAAATGGCTTTGATAAGTTTAGATGCCCAAGCTTGCAGGCGTAAACAACTTGCTAATTGGTTCAGCAATAATGTACATTAGCCAGTTCACTGAAATGTACATGGCAGCTTTAGGCTGGAATTCCGAGAAAGCCAATAAAAATTGGGGCCGGGCGGGGAGTAGTTTGGAAAGGCGCGGTTGGAGGGTATAAGCTGGGGGGGGTTAAGAGCCAATAAATTAAAGCTTGAAGCCTTGGCTTTAAAAATACATTAAAATGCTCCTATCTAACCTACTACTGAACTGAAAGTAGCTTACACGCAAATGTGCTGACTGGCCCATCAAGTTATTCTAGTGTGGGTTCAACGAAGGTCCGATAAAAAACAATTTACATCAGACTGCACCTCAGCCGGGCCTTTGATCTTTTGCCGCCGCGGCGCCGTTTATCGCCGCCGCGCTCTTTGAATTTGCGAATCTCGCGCACCAGAGTATAGAAGGCGTCGTCGACTCCTTGGCGCGTCTTAGCGCTGGTCTCAACGTAGGGAATGCCGAACTCGTCAGCCAGGTGCTTGGCTGTGCGAACGTCCACCGTGCGACCGTGTAAATCCGTCTTGTTGCCAACCAGCACTAGGGGCACTTCTTCGGCGTCTTTCACGCGTTTGATCTGTTCGCGGTATTGCTCGATGTCGTCGAATGATTTTGGATTATTAACGGCGAACACGCATAGAAAGCCTTCGCCAGTGCGCATGTACTGGTCTCGCATGGCGCTGCGGGGGGGGCGGGGGGACAAAGTGGAGTTCCGAGAGCGGACAGAGTGAAGTTTCGAGAGGGGACAGAGTGGAGTTCCAAGACAGCCAAGAGTTCCAAGGGAAGAACAGCCAAGAGTTCCCAGGGAAGAACAGCCGAGAGTTCCCAGGGAAGATAGAACAGCCAATAGTTCCAAAGGAAGAACAGCCAGGCGTTCCAAAGGAAGAACAGCCAGGCGTTCCAAAGGAAGAACAGCCAAGAGTTCCAAGGGAAGAACAGCCAAGAGTTCCCAGGGAAGAACAGCCAAGAGTTCCCAGGGAAGAACAGCCAAAAGTTCCAAGGGAAAAACAGCCAAGAGTTCCCAGGGAAGAACAGCCAAGAGTTCCAAGGGAAGAACAGCCAAGAGTTCCCAGGAAAGAACAGCCCCAAGAGTTCCAAGGGAAGAAAAGCAGAGAATTCCATAGCAAATGCAATGGCGACTATGGGCCAATTTTTCCGTCCTAAACAGCCCTCTGCGCGTCAATTTTTATGCAAATTTTTCCCTCTGTTATAATTTTTACTTCTAAAAGCAACGAAGCTAATAGCTTACGATATAATAGCTTTTTTGTTGCAAAAAGACAACAGAACAATAGGTACGCTTATATAACTACCTGTAGTACTACTGTCTTAATTAACACCCTCGCGACAGCCGGGAACTTTTAAAGTGAAACAATAGATAAGAGATAATATAACTACTAAAGTACATTCCGCATCCAGAATGATGTCCGGGATACAAGAAAAAATGTAAGAGCTAAGAGCCATAAATTGATTCTATCAATCAATTAATTCACCGAGACCCTGGAGCAGAGTAACAGGACTAATAGCAGAAAGGGAGAGAGAGAGAGACTTCGCAAATAGCAATAATGCAATCCAATACTGTAGAAAAAAGTACAAAACACATGCAGTAAGGTATACTGCAGATAAATGCTAATCCAGGGTCCAGGGCCAAGGATTTTTTGTCACCATGCAGTCCCTTCTCCCTCTCTCCCCCTTCCTCCCTAGTATTCATAGAAGTGGCAGTCTAAAACTGACAAAAAAACGACAGGAGCAAACAGCAGCAACCTCATGAGCACGTAGTAGTCTTTTCCATGGCAGTCTGCGTTTAGGCTTCTATAGTATATTGTAGCAGAAACCGGATTAACTGGAAGTCAGTCAATCCGGTTTAATTCTGCTATAAAAATGAATGATAAAACATTTCAGGAAATGGAGACGATTCAAATCCTGAGCACTGAGCATAGGGGGAGGGCAAAAGACCCCTGAGCATAGGCGGAGGGCAAAAGACTCCTGAGCATAGGTGGAGGGCAAAAGACCCCTGAGCAGAGGCGGGGGCAAAAGACCCCTGAGCAGAGGCGGGGGCAAAAGACCCCTGAGCAGAGGCGGGGGCAAAAGACCCCTGAGCATAGGCGGGGGCAAAAGACCCCTGAGCATAGGCGGGGGCAAAAGACCCCTGAGCATAGGCGGGGGCAAAAGACCCCTGAGCATAGGCGGGGGCAAAAGACCCCTGAGCATAGGCGGAGGGCAAAAGACCCCTGAGCATAGGCGGGGGCAAAAGACCCCTGAGCATTTGGGGAGGCCAGAAGACTCAATCAAAAGTCCATCGCCGGGAGGACTACGCAGCCAGCTAGCATGGAAGGACTATGTCCGGGCAGCCGGCAGGGCCGGGGACTAGGTGGTTTGAAAAAAATGTAGCAATTATATTACCGAACATGAAAGCTGGGCTAGTGTCCGGCTAACTAAATTACAAAATTCTTTCCCTTGGGAAAATTCTAGACAAGCTGAAAACCGACATAATGGAGTTGGGACTCTAAACGGCCAGAAATAGCATATGAAAAAACGAGGCAAAAAAGCAATTAGCGCTGGCCCGCGGGAGGCAACAAATTCCCATTTGCATATTCATCCTCACACAGAGGGCCAAGCCTTAAAGTGGATGGCTGAGGCAAAAAGCAAATGAGCAACCTAAGATATAAAAATAGCTACACAAGCTTCCTGCAACATGCCCTGCATCTCCCGACACTCCCTGCATCTCTCCCGACATTCCCTGCATCTCTCCCGACACTCCCTGCATCTCTCCCGACACTCCCTGCATCTCTCCCGACACTCCCTGCATCTCTCCCGACACTCCCTGCATCTCTCCCGACACTCCCTGCATCTCTCCCGACACTCCCTGAATCTCTCCTGACACTGCATCACTCCCTGCATCTCTCCCCGACACTCACTGCATCTCTCCCGACACTCCCTGCATCTCTCCCGACACTCCCTGCATCTCCCGACACTCCCTGCATCTCTCCCGACACTCCCTGCATCTCTTCCGACACTCCCTGCATCTCTCCCGACACTCCCTGCATCTCTCCCGACACTCCCTGCATCTCTCCCGACACTCCCTGCATCTCTCCTGACACTGCATCACTCCCTGCATCTCTCCCCGACACTCACTGCATCTCTCCCGACACTCCCTGCATCTCTCCCGACACTCCCTGCATCTCTCCTGACACTTTGCATCACTCCCGACACTCCCTGCATCTCTCCCCCACACTCCCTGCATCTCTCCTGACACTCCCTGCATCTCTCCCGACACTCCCTGCATCTCTCCCGACACTCCCTGCATCTCTCCTGACACTCCCTGCATCTCTCCTGACACTCCCTGCATCTCTCCCGACACTGCATCTCTTCCGACACTCTCTGCATCTCTCCCTACACTCTCTGCATCTCTCCTATGCATCTACCTCTACCCTTATACTCCTAACAATTTTCAAACAACAAAAGCCATGAGTTGCGTTCACCTGCGCAAAATCTCCTATTTATCATTTTAGTCATTTTTATCGACAGGTGCAAACACAAGCGTCACAAAAGTCCCTTTCGGAGCACATGCGTCATTGGCTTTCGTTAATAGACTCACCCTAAGCCTGCTAAATTCTAGAAGAACAGGTTAAGGAGACTGACTAATCCAAGCAGTCAGAGAAAATTGGCTCAGCCTGTCAGTATTTGTAGTACATTTTGTAATACATTTACAAGGCCGTAAATCTAAAATTGATTAGTCTCAGTCAGTCTGTCTCTATAGTGCATAAGTCTAATTAAGGATAAAAATTATTACAAATGATCGAAAATCTGATGGGAAAAAATGCATGCACGAAAGTCATCTCGCTGATTGATTACTATTGAGTACAGACGCTTACTTAACATTGACAGCTTACAGATAGTAAGTAGCTTGTGAGACCACTTTGTAGAACAATTTGATGTGACCCCCATTTGACCCCTCCACCTATGCTCAGGGGACTTTTGCCCTCACCTATGCTTAGGGGACTTTTGCCCTCACCTATGCTTAGGGGACTTTTGCCCTCACCTATGCTTAGGGGACTTTTGCCCTCACCTATGCTTAGGGGACTTTTGCCCTCACCTATGCTTAGGGGACTTTTGCCCTCACCTATGCTTAGGGGACTTTTGCCCTCACCTATGCTTAGGGGACTTTTGCCCTCACCTATGCTTAGGGGACTTTTGCCCTCACCTATGCTTAGGGGACTTTTGCCCTCACCTATGCTTAGGGGACTTTTGCCCTCACCTATGCTTAGGGGACTTTTGCCCTCACCTATGCTTAGGGGACTTTTGCCCTCACCTATGCTTAGGGGACTTTTGCCCTCACCTATGCTTAGGGGACTTTTGCCCTCACCTATGCTTAGGGGACTTTTGCCCTCACCTATGCTTAGGGGACTTTTGCCCTCACCTATGCTTAGGGGACTTTTGCCCTCACCTATGCTTAGGGGACTTTTGCCCTCACCTATGCTTAGGGGACTTTTGCCCTCACCTATGCTTAGGGGACTTTTGCCCTTCCCTATTCTCTGGGGTCTTTTGTCTCCTTCTCTTATACTCAGGGGACTTTTGCTGCATTCCCCTATGCTCAGGGTACTTTTGCGCTCTTCTATGCTCAGGGTACTTTTGTGCTCCCCTATGCTAGGGAATCAAAGTGCCATTTCTTCAGATGTCAAAGTTCATTTTTTTACTATCAATATATTATTAACTTCTTAGCCAATAAGCTATAATTCCATTTTTTTATTTGAAAATGTGAAAGTACCGTGCACTTTGCTTACCTGTACTCCTCCTGACCTGCAGTGTCCAATATATCCAATAGGCAGGTCTCGCCATCAATCACAACCTGCTTGCGATAGGAGTCCTCAATGGTTGGATCATATTCCTCCACAAAGTGGTTCTGGATTAGCTGTATTGTAAGAGCACTCTTGCCAACGCCACCAGCTGTTTTTTAAATTCAAATTAGGGAATAATAGCACTAAGTGAATGAACATAAATAAACTATGGATTAAAAATTCAATTTCGCTCATGAAATCAAAAAAGGAAAGTTAAAATTAAAACTTATTTGACATAAAGTTATAACTTTAACAAAATTTATTCTTCTAAAAATAGTTTAGTAAGTAATCAGTCATACAAAGTTTAAATTTAAATATTTTAAAATTTTAAATGAATGTTTTTAGGCCTAGGTATAAAATTTAATTAAATATTTTCTAATACAAAGTATCATGATTAGGAAAATATATCTATACAAGCAAATTAGCTATATTCAAACATAATAAGTCTAACACAAGATACTAAGAAAATAAGTTAAAATGCTTGCATCCTACCTAAATGCATATGATATAATTGCAATAGTATTTTAACTAAAATATATTTTCTATTATAAAGTCACATAATTTTTTATTTTAATTATTTAATATTATTGAAAATAAATATTTATTAATAAATCAAATTAATAATTCTATTTTAGTTCTAATTCTAATTATTGAACATAATAAAAAAATTAAAAAATATGTTCCCTTATGTCATTTAAAAAGCTTTAGAATTAAGATTTGATTGTTATTACTTCTTTATTACAGTCAGTGTCAACCCATTAGAATATTATGCAACAAACAAAAAAGCATGGTCTAGTTCATAAAAACATGAAAATTTCCTGTCTGCTTTTATGCTTACTGCCTTAGGTAAAATCGAATCTAATTTCACATAAAAAATAAAGTTCATTCATTTATAAAAAGAACATTACTGTCGATGCAAAGCTAAAAAGCAGTAAAAGTCTAACAAGGAATTGATATAACTTACCACCAACAACTACAATTTTGTATTCAGACATTGTCATACAAATTGCAGTTAAAGCAGAAAGTTTATCCTCATTCAAATCAAAAATGAATTATGTAGTAACTAACACAAAAACTATACTGCTGACAAATCTGAAAAACGTACGTAATCTGGAAATGTCGGAGAGCATCTAATTCAATAAAAATATTGTGATAATTTTCGTGGAAAATTTTATTATCGAATAAAACTAATAGAAACTATTTACTTCATTTACTTTTTAGAAATTAAGCTTTCCAATGATTTTAAAGCTCGTAAGCAAACGATATGTTTATTTTAGAAAAAAATCACTAACCTGTGTTTTACTTTTATAGGATGTTTCTACGGAACTTTTGGTGAATATATTAAAACAATAGTACTATTTCATGCATGTTTCAATCATTAATTAATCAAGTCACACCTGCTTTCTACCTTACGCTACCATATTACTGTTAATCAAGGCGCTTAAATCTAACTGCCCTGGCCAACTGGCATCTAATGACTAATTCGTTCGACTGATTTTAATCTAACTCTTGACTTGGGCCTATCTTTAACTATAAAACAGTAGGCCTAGGCCCTAATACTTTCATAAGTTCCTGTTTTTAAATAAGCTTCAATCAATTACATTCCAAGTTCATACAACCAGTAATACCACGAGGCAAAATGATGGTAAGTAAACTTTTGGTAATGTGGCCTTTTATTGTTCATAAAATAGGCCTAATGTTTTAATTATTCATTGCCATGGGGCATGGATTAGGCACAGCCATGGCTAGGGCTGGGCTAGGCCAAGACATGTGTTAGGCCTAAACCAGCTGGCTAGAGGCAGGCTAGCTACTATGGAGGCTAGTAGTAAAGTACATAATGTTATGTATATATTGTTGTAGCTGTAGGGGTTAGGCCCTATTATTATCTGAATTACTTAAATGCTATAACAAATCATTATAGTTGAAAGTTTGGCTAGAGGCCTATCCATCAAAATCATTCATTAAATTCACTGTCTGCATATTTTTTAGCTATTGACATGAAACTTACCAAAAATGATTACTTTCATTATGCCAACATATTAGAAGTGTTTTGGCATTAAAATTCCATTTGTGGGAGGTTTTAAGCAGGGGTGGCGCCATAGTCAGGATCATGTCATGGTATACGCCGGAATAAAAATCCCCCCTAAAAAATCTATGCCACTTCATACTGAAATGTACGCCAAGGTCCTAGGAACTTATGCCAGGTTTTCTAGGCTTTGCAACAATAAATGACCTTTTTTGTGTGTTATACATTTTTGCCTACTTTATAAACACCTCTACTTTACCCGCTTCACTCACCAAATACAAGGCTCTAGTTAACGTCATATTTTTTGTTTAAGTTTTTTAAGAAAATTACACAATTAGTTTGCGTGGAATTTAAAATTTTTATAAATCATGAATTTATAATTTATTTAGAATTTATAATTTATAAATTTACACCACGGCGTCACACCAAAAGGTACGCCAAATATATTTTGCCTCATTTTTTATGCTAATTGTATGCCAAAAAAGTAAAATTTTCAATTGTACGCCGGAAATTTCTGGCATAATGTATATCATCCTGACTATGGGGGTGGTGGAGCCTAATATTTAAGGAGGGCACAGGGCAAGTGGGGCATAAGTACTTTTATAAGCTGCTAAATAAGACCTAAAATCAGAAAAAGCACTAAAAATTACCATGTGGACTTATTTTCTGGGGGGCACATGCCCCTGGTGCCATAGTTAGGATCATGTCATGGTATATGCCAGAATAAAAAGTCCCCCCTAAAAAATCTACACCACTTCATACTGAAATGTACACCAAGGTCCTAGGAACTTATGCCAGGTTTTCTAGGCTTTACGACAATAAATGACCTTTTTTGCGTGTTATACATTTTTGCCTACATTATAAACACCTCTACTTTACCCGCTTCACTCACCAAATACAACGCACTAGTTAACATCATATTTTTTGTTTAAGTTTTTTTAGAAACTTACACGAATAGTTTGCGTGGAATTTTAAATTTTTATTTTTCTTATGAGTTTTACAGTTTTTATGATTTACACCATGGCGTCACGCCAAAAGGTACGTCTAATAGAGATGTTCCAAAATTTCGATTTCGATTTCGATTTTCCAAAATTCAGATTTTTTTAGAGTGAATTTTGATTTCGGAAAAAATTGGAAGTCAAAATTTTTGCCTGATTTTCGTTTTTTAGAACTCTTTACTGTCTTTTATCGGTGATATTATTACGATTTTTACATATAAAACTATTTGAATTTGTTAAAACTGTTCCATGCATGTAGGACATATGTAGTTTGTGGAAATAAATTTTCATAAATTTTGTTGCACTTTAGGCTGCAAAAGCGTCTGCTGATATATTGCATATTTTTTGCATATTACAGTGTATATATGTACATGCATACATGTACATTTTAACTGTAAATTTTATACATGTACAACTAACTAAGTATATGTAGTTTTCGCGTAGAAAAATTTTTTTGCATTTAAAAGTGGCAATGAGGGATTCTACTTATTTAGTGGCTAAAAATAAACTAACTTCTGCTAAACATACATGTATTTTGTTTTGCATGAGCAGTAAATCGAAAGTCAAAAAGTGAGTGTTGGTTGTACTAAACTTTGTTTTTCTGAATTTCGATTTCGGAAAATTTCGATTTCAATTTCGATTTTGAAAGTAGCAAATTTCGATTTCGATTTCGAAATTTGATTTTCGATTTTATTGAAATTTAATGACATGGCTGTTTCTATTGGCAACACACACATAAGTTGCTATTGGACAGAATAGTAGTCTCATGACTACTCTTAGCCAGTTATCTCAACTCTTAACCCTCTTAACTCTCAGTACTCTCAACCTAGGTAAATCCCTAGGTTGCGTCCAAGCATGGTGCCACCTCAAGAGGTTTGCCTAGTCCTTGAACTAACAAATATGGACACTTCTAAACACTTCTAAAATGTTGGCATAATGAAAATATTCATTTTTGGAAAGTTTCATGTCAATTTGTTAATTTAATGAATAATCCTGCAAGATAGCTAAAAGTTCTACTAGGGGGAATAATCCAAATATACTAAATCTCTAAGGTTTGTTTGTATGCTTTAACTATTGGCAGTTGTTATTTGACTGGTGACAGGACAAATAGCCTTTTTATTATTTGTCCGGTTAAATTGCTAATTTTTTAAATTGCTATTTGTTTCGTGATGAATATTCTAGATTTTTAAGACCTTTTCATGTATATTTTTTTGTTGTATACTAGTGTACGTACATAAGAAAGCAGTGTATTCAATTCGGCATAATTTGGCATATAAGACATACACTAGTATAACAACATAATAATCAAGATACAAGTAAGAAGTCTTTGAAGTCTAGGAATATTCACCCTTGTAGTTTCTATAAAATAGATATTTTAGCATTATCAATTTAACCGGACAAATAATAAAAAGCCTATTTGTCTAGTATTAACCAGATAAATAGGAAAGCATGGCCATTATCAAGTAACTGGACAAATAATCACATCACTATTCGTCCGGTCACTGGACAAATAACAACTGCCTTAACTATTACTAAATTTGTTCTAAGAGACTAGGAATTTCTTAGAATTAGGGAAAATATTTGGCAATTATAAAGCAGCTTGTTTCATTATTTTTTCAACTTAAATGAACATGAAAGCATATTTATTATAATATGAAACATTTAACAATACAAGTTTAGTTTAGTTATAACTAGCTTATTATGGCCTCAAAGAGTCCTCATAGGGGCATTAAAATTCAAAAATCAAACATTGAAAGCATGAAAATTTGTATTGCTTATACATGCTTGGGCACAACCTTGAGATTCACTTGGCCATTTCTATTGGCAAAATATACAAGTAAGTTGCTATTGGACGGAATAGTAGTCACATGACTGCTCTTAGCCAATAGTGACCTACATGTATGTGTTGCCATTGCCAATAGAAACGGCCAGGTGATTCCCAAAGTCGCACATGTGTATGCTTGTATATACTTAGCAATAGAGGTCAGACAGGATTGAAATCTTCGGGTGGGATCGGGATCGGGTATAATTTTTTTCTCGGGATCAGGATTCGGGAATCGGGATCAGGTCTTTTAGTGTATTGTAGCTTATAGGTCTATATAAAGTTAAACAAAATTGAGCTAAAATGTCAACATCATAAAGTAGAATACAACAAAATTGATGCAAAGTTTTGTAACCAACAAATTAATAATGTAATGAGTACAAGGTAAAACAAAATACATTCAAGTAATCACTAATTCTATAAATTTAAAAAAAAGACCTATTCCCATTTCTCGTGTTTTTTAGGGTCAGGATTCTAGTCCCACGGGAATCCAATTTTCCTCTGGATCCTGAGATTTCGGGATCAGGATTGGGATCCCATCCAACCTCTACTTAGCAACATTGAAAAGTAATCACTCTATATTCTAGTAAGCAATTTCTCTTAGACTATTCTAAAAACGATATAAAAAACTGATTAGGTAGCTTTAATTCATCCAACAAAACCCTCACCTATAGTTTGGAAAGCAATATGTATGCTAGGATTTCCCAGTGTATAATAAGGGTCTTACCATTTTTTGCATACATCAGGGTATATCCTAGCATACATGATACAGCAGATACATTGTGTCAAATGACACATTTTTTGTATTGGTGCATAAACCTGGCATTGCATATAAACAAGATCTCATCATTTTTCTAGCATTTAACCAGGTATACACTAATATATGATCCAAACTATGGCCTTATATTGTACACTGTATCCACTCGGCCCCACTTTATTTCTCAACTCAAGCTTGCCACAATATAGCAAGTTGTATCACTTGCAAAGATAGATAGACTTTACCTGCATCTTCAAAAAGGGCAGCTATAGATATAATCTTCTGTGATAGCAACTATGACTTTTCAATGTTGCTAAATAGTAAATATAGCTCATATTATGACACTAAGCCCCCAATGGTAGGCATTCAAATAAAAA
This sequence comes from Macrostomum lignano, assembly GCA_002269645.1. Classification (NCBI taxonomy): domain Eukaryota; kingdom Metazoa; phylum Platyhelminthes; family Macrostomidae; genus Macrostomum; species Macrostomum lignano. The sequence continues at coordinate 15,365 of NIVC01001668.1, read as the reverse complement.
ATTCAAACATTGAAAGAGATGTAAGGGTTATTTCTGTCTCTAATATAATCTTATAAACTGCCACTAAGTTGTCACATGGCTAAACTTCTCTTTATTAAAATCTCCATTAAGTCTCCAAAGTTGTACTAATAGTTCCTATAATACTTGTATTTTTATAGATGTTGTACTTCTAGTAGCATATATATATCTTCTATTAGCGCATGTATTAATCTACTGGTCAATCTAGACTGAGTGATTGGACTAAACTATAACTAACTTCTGGTCTGAGTGAGCTTATGGCACTGTCTGAGCTTATGAAATTCAACCAACCCCACAAATTGCAAGCCCACTGCATGAAAGGTCATAAAACTCCTTTAGCTTTGTTTTGAATATATATCCTACACTGTCCATTGGCCAAAGAGAGGCCGAAATGGTTGAACTAAACATTATTAAATTTAGAAACAGAGCATCTATTAAAAGCAATAAAAAATCTTTTTTTTAAATGTTTGAACAACTTCATATTTGAATTTTTTATAAAAAAAGTTATGCATCCTCTCCACAAATTAGAAATTTTTTAAAGGTAATTTGAAAAAATTAGCTCGACATTTCTTGAAAAAATCAATAATAGATAGATAGACATACAGATAAGTTGAAAAATAATTAAATGTGCACTTTTTACAATTGCAAAATATCATTTTCTTACTATGAGGAATATACTTCAACAATACTTCTGGTAGCATGTCCAAGTAGCAAGAAACTGTCTAACTATTGCTAAATTCAATCCAGGGAAAAGAGGAGAAAGGGCATTCATTCACAGCCCCCATTCAAAATTTTCTGGATCCACACCTGGCCTATAGGATAGACCTAAGTCAGGCTAAGTGAACTAAAACAAACATACATATTTTTGTTTAAAAAGTTATAGAAATGGCATGATTTATATTTTTAGTTACTCTTATACTTTATATTATATATAATTATATATAAATAATTTTGTGGTATACAATGGCTGTGCACAGCACAACATAAAGAATCTGCTAAACTAGGTTTTTTGTGCCAAATGGTTACCCTGGCACCTCAAAATTTTATTTGGCACCCTAAATTTGAATTTATAGTGTGAAACTGGCATGACAAATTTTTTGGCCTGATGTCAAACATTAATGTATTTTAATGATATAGTAAAGATGCATTGGTATTGTCTTATCTCCACTCTTATATGCCATATGAAAAAAGTGATATAGTCTAACAAAAATTTTCTTTTTTCTTTTCAAAAGTTAAGATCTAGATAAGATTCAACAAAATAACCTGTGATATACTTGAATAAAACACTGTAGACATCAAGACATGAAATTAATACAAACTAATTGTTTGACTTTAACCCATTTGATAATATACTTTGCATAGTCATGCATTTACAATTCTTGACTTAGCCTATTCAATCTAGCTATGTGCAAATATATTAGAAAATTGATCATTTTTATGTATGAGCTCATATATTTCAGTAGGAAGAACAGAACAGTAACCAATGTGGTAATCATTTGACCTGCTAGCTAAACACTTGGCCGCATATCCATTGTTAATATATGAAAAACAATAAACAGAACTTTCTCTTCGGCCCGAGTGCCGACCTGGAAATCCATCTGGATGGCTCTGATGACCGGCAAAAAGGTGACGTTCTGCTGGATAGTGGCAAAAAAGAGGCCTGCCCAGTGTACTTTGATGGCGAAGCAGTCAGCGGCAAGGTTAACATTCGATTGAAGCAGAGCAAGATGGAGCACTATGGAATTAGGGTTGAACTGCTTGGACTTATTGGTGAGAATGTTGTTATTTATTGTTTATGTAGTATATATACTCTTTCATTTGCAGCCTCTCTATCCAGCCTGCTCACGGTCTATGTCTCTTCAACTCTCTTCTTTCCTCTCCCCTCTCATCTTATCTCTTTATTTCTCTTATTAGAGGCAGGGGGTTGTGTGCACCCTGGCGCACTTTAAGCGACATTGTCACACAACCAGCGTGAGGCATATCGCTGCCCATTCCGCCGACTCCCCTGAGCAGGCACACATGCAGTCATAAGCACAGGCACACACACACACAGGAGTGCACAGCTGCCGTGACTTTATTTATCGTTAGGCATGTTACCGGATGTACACTTCATTGTGCCTTGGGGGTTGGCCCTCGGCCCCTCAATGGCGTTAATCTGAATCGAGCTTGGGCCGCTGGTACACCAGAGCGCCGCACTAGACCACTAGGATAATTTTACCAAACGCATTAAACTTATTGAAATTTGGGTCGAAATTTTCTTAATTCATCCGATTGTTTCTTGTAAGTTTTTAAAATTTCAACTCGCATTTAGTCTTACTAATAGTAATATAATCTGTTTCACACAACGCGCAGAGCAATTTTCCGATCGTAGCAGCCAGCACGAGTTTCTGTCTATGGCTAGGGAGCTGGCTAGGCCGGGCATTCTAACTCAGAGCTGCTGTCTGGAGTTCGAATTTGTCAGCGTTGAGAAACCATACGAGAGCTATTTTGGCGTCAATGTCAAGCTCAGGTAAGGCAAACAAGTTGGTACGACAATCGCTAAATGAGTCATTGCTAACACCTCATTTGGTGACTATCTGGGGATGAATCAAAGCGTTAAGTCACCCAACAATCGTTGTGTCAGCGCTTAAACTTTCTGCTAACTCAAGTAGACTACATGGAGTTCGAATTCATAAAGTGATGAAGATGCGCTTTAGACGCAAACTCAGTGATTTTACGTACAGCGACTCTGGCACGCCTCAGACACGCTCGGACGACTTTTTTACATCTCGTCGTTTTAGAGTACCGATACTAGAATAACTAGATGGGCCACTCAGCACATTTGCGTGTAAGCTACTTTCAGTTCAGTAGTAGGTTAGATTTTTTTATTAGAGGCAGGGGGGTTGTGTGCACCCTGGCGCACTTTAAGCGACATAGGCACACAACCGGCGAGAGGCATTACTGCCCATTCCGCCGACTCCCCTGAGCAGGCACACAAGCGCGCGGATACGTACGCAGGCACACACTCACACAGGAGTGTACAGCGGCCCTAACTTTTTTTATCGTTAGGCATGTACACTTCACTGCGCCTTGGGGGGTTGGCTCTCAAGGCCGCTAATTGCACGAGCAGAGCCAAGCCGAGATTCCAATTCAGCCCCAAATTAATGTGACTGCACTTGGAATCGAGCCTGGGTCGCTGGCACACCAGAGCCTGCGCTACCACTGGGCTACGGCCCCCCTTCGTAGGTTAGATAGGATCATTTAATTTATTAGCTCTTACCCCTCCTAGCTTAAACCCTCCAACCGCGCCTTTCCAAACTACTCCCCGCCCCAATTTTTATTGCCTGTCTCGGAATTCCAGCCTAAAGCTGCCATGTACATTTCAGTAGACTGGCTAATGTACATTATTACTGAACCAATTAGCAAGCTGTTTACGCGCCTGCAAGCTTGGGCTTCTAAACTTATCAAAGCTGCTTTTATTTTTATGAAATAGCTTATGTATTCTTCTTTGCTACTGAACTGAAAGTAGAAAGCTGTTTTACTAAGTATATATGCCTGGGTGGCCCATCTATCTGTGTTTTAGAGTCGTATAGAGTCACTTCTTTCATCCTATCTTACCTGTGTTACCCTGCAACGACTCCATGGGATGCTTCTTGGCCTAAGGTACCGTTTTCATCGAGACGGTTCCTAGGTATTGCAAGCTATTGGCTATATCTTAGCTATCAATAATAAATTTATCAGGTACTTCATCAGAGTCACGGTCACTAAGCGGCTGAACGATCTAGTTAAAGAGCAGGACTTCCTGGTGCACACGCTGGCCCAGTACCCCGACACGCTTGGCGGCATCAAGATGGAAGTCGGCATAGAGGACTGTCTGCACATTGAATTCGAATACAACAAGTCGAAATATCATTTGAAGGACGCCATAATTGGTAAAATCTACTTCCTTTTAGTTAGAATCAAGGTGCGCCACATGGAGGTGCAAATTCTGCGCAGAGAGTTAGTTGGAGTCGGGCCAAACAGTATGAGCGACTGCGAGACCGTTGCCAAATTTGAAATCATGGACGGAGCTCCGGTGAAAGGCGAGACTATACCTATTAGGCTGTTTCTCAGTGGCTACGAACTCACGCCTACTATGCGAGACGTAAATAAGAGATTCTCTGTGCGCTACTTTCTTAATCTCGTGCTTATCGATGAGGAGGACAGGAGGTACTTTAAACAGCAGGTGAGAGTTGTGCTTCTCTAGCTAGGTATTGCGGTACTCCGGTATTACCTAACTGTCTCATCAATCTGCTGTCACACCTGTCCCTGCTGCCTCACCTGTCTCCGTGCTGCCTCACCTGTCTCCCTGCTGTCTCACCTGTCTTCCTGCTGTCTCACCTGTCTCCCTGCTGCCTCACCTGTCTTCCTGCAGCCTCACCTGTCTCCCTGCTGCCTCACCTGTCTCCCTGCTGCCTCACCTGTCTCCCTGCTGTCTCACCTGTCTCCCTGCTGCCTCACCTGTCTCCCTGCTGCCTCACCTGTCTCCCTGCTGCCTCACCTGTCTCCCTGCTGCCTCACCTGTCTCCCTGCTGTCTCACCTGTCTCCCTGCTGACTCACCTGTCTCCCTGCTGCCTCACCTGTCTCCCTGCTGCCTCACCTGTCTCCCTGCTGCCTCACCTGTCTCCCTGCTGTCTCACCTGTCTCCCTGCTGTCTCACCTGTCTCCCTGCTGCCTCACCTGTCTCCCTACTGTCTCACCTGTCTCCCTGCTGCCTCACCTGTCTCCCTGCTGCCTCACCTGTCTCCCTGCTGCCTCACGTGTCTCCCTGCTGTCTCACCTGTCTCCCTGCTGTCTCACCTGTCTCCCTGCTGCCTCACCTGTCTCCCTGCTGCCTCACCTGTCTCCCTGCTGTCTCACCTGTCTTCCTGCTGCCTCACCTGTCTCCCTGCTGTCTCACCTGTCTCCCTGCTGTCTCACCTGTCTTCCTGCTGCCTCACCTGTCACTCCACAGCATTCCCTGTGACTCCACAGCCTCCTGTCACTCCACAGCCTTCACTGTCACTCCACAGCCTTCACTGTCACTTCACAGCCTCCCCTGTCACTCCCATAAGCAACGAGTACTCGAAAAAACGGCCACCGCTCACCGCCTACCCAATCGCAGGAAGTCACTCTATTTCGCCGTCGACCAAATCGCCATCGCCGAATCGCCCAGGAGCAGCAGCATCAGTCGCAGTCCGCAGACACAGCGCAGCCAGTTCACCAGCAGCCCGATCGCTCCTACTTTCACCACCGCTCGGCTCATTTCGGCGCCAAATCTCCAGCCGCAGCCTCCGGCCGCAGTGCCGCCAATGCTGATGGGCCAACACTGCCAACAATAATAACGATAATGAGGCTGCTGTTTCACCTGGCAACTCCGATGATAGTAGCAGCCAATCTGGAGAGAGCAATGATCAATAATATTCATCTTTGATTTATCCATTAGCTATCGATTGCGGTTGCGACTTTACGAGACCGGTTAATTTAGAATCTTGATGACCTGAGAATACAATCTACCCTGAGAGTCGCGTCTAATCTCCCCTGAGAATCGTTTCTGATCTCCCTGAGGGTCGTCTATAATCTCCGCTAAGAATCGTCTCTAATCTCCCCTTGAGAGTCGTCTCTAATCTCCGCTAAGAATCGTCTCTAATCTTCCCTGATAATCATCTCTAATCTCCCCTGAAAGTCGTCTCTAATCTCCCCTGAGAGTCGTCTCTAATCTTCCCTGAGAGTCGTCTCTAATCTCCGCTAAGAATTGTGTCTAATCTCCCCTTATGAGTCGTCTCTAATCTCCGCTAAGAATTGTCTCTAATCTTCCCTGATAATCGTCTCTAATCTTTTCTGAGAGTCGTCTCTAATCTTCCCTGAGAGTCGTCTCTAATCTTTGCTAAGAATCGTCTCTAACCTCCCCTGATAATCGTCTCTAATCTCCTCTGAGAGTCGTCTCTAATCTCCCCCTGAGATTCGTCTCTAATCTCCCCTGAGATTCGTCTCTAATCTCCCCTGAGAGTCGTCTCTAATCTACCCTGAGAGTCGTCTCTAATCTCCACTGAGAATCGTCCCTGATTTCCCTTAAAAATCGTATTTGATCTTTCTAAGAATCGTCTTTAATATCCCCTCAAAATCATCTCTAATCTAGCATGAATTCGTCTCTACTCTACCCTTATATTGACCTCTAATCCACCCCTGAACCCTGTCTTAAGTCCTTTCTAGCGCGAGAATTTTGCATCGAATTTTCCCCGTTGAATCTACGATTAAACATGAATCTGAAAGATTTCTTTCTTTATTTTAATTTTTACTAAGTGTTTTTCGCACTTGTTTGTTCATTTCGTCATGTATTCTGACTTTAAAAGTTGTTGCTTTATATACTTGCTATTTGTGATTAGTTTGTTCACCTTCTGTTTATTTTTTGTCTTCCATTCCAAAATTTGTGCGTTCTTATCAGCTTTACCGTGACTGCGCGCTGTTTATTTCAGATAAGCTGATATTTACTTGTCTACTTGCATTCGATGATTAAAATTCTCAGCTGCCTACTCGTTGTAACTAAGTAGTATCATCCTGTTATTTGTACAATTATACAATGAAAAAGCTGGCAAAATATTATATTTGGAGAGCATGTTCAACTGTTAAATAAGCACTTCAATTGAAAATGTGCTATTTTCACTTTTGAGATTTTCTGATCATTGCCTCACTATACTACTGACTAATCTTTTCTTATTTCAGTAGTCTAGTCAGTGTTCGATTCAGCAAACTTGATAGTAAATTTAAAATATTAATTGTTAAAAGTTTCTTAAAGTAAATGTTTCAATGTAACAGAGAATCACCCACAAAATAGAAATCGCCCTTGAGATAAAAAGAGAATCGCCAATCCACAAAATAGAAATCGCCCTTGAAATAAAAAGAGAATCGCTAATCCACAAAATAGAAATCGCCCTTGAGATGAAAGAGAATCGCCAATCCACAAAATAGAAATCGCCCTTGAGATGAAAGAGAATCGCCAATCCACAAAATAGAAATCGCCCTTGAGATGAAAGAGAATCGCCAATCCACGAAATAGAAATCGACTATGAAATGAGATAGAATCGCCAATCCACAAGGTGGAAATCGCCTCTGAAATGAGATAGAATCGCCAATCCACAAGGTGGAAATCGCCTCTGAAATGAGATAGAATCGCCTATCTACACGATGGAAATCGCCCCTGAAATCAATGAAAGAATCGCCTATCCACAAGATGGAAATCGCCCTGAAATGAAAGAATCGCCAATCCTTAACATAGAAATTGCCCCTAATAGTGCTAACTACTCAGGTCTTAGTATTAGATCGATAGAATTCATAGCTAATAATTTTGAGCACTTAAAACGTCGAATACATGCATAAACACAACGCTTTCGATCTCTACGAGTATTATACACTTACTAGACTAGCTGCTAAAACTAACCCTACTAAAAGCCAGTCAAGGAGCGACACTGCAGGGACACAGGCAGCTAACCCGGCAGCATACTGGGAGAGAGGACCTCATGCGGGAGTCGTTAAGACTTTTATGACCCCTACCTGGGGGTCCAAAAGCCGCCACAAAGCCTTAAACTACAGGGGGGTGTAGCTGGGCTGCCTGTGAGACGCCATGGTGCAGCCCCCCCCCCCAGACGCGGGTCGTATAAAGCCATAAAAACTCTGCCTCGTGTGAGTGGGTGTGTTGTGCCCCCTCCCCTGGCTGGGGAGCATATACGAGCATATATGCAGCCATTCATCCGATTCTGGACCTGCCTTGCCGCTTACCTGCCTAACCTACCTATAAAATTTATATTTTCTACTCCCCTAGAGGCTAGTACTAGCAGAAGCTTTTCAAAATTTAAAATTCTCTGGCGGGGGCCGGCGGGGTATGGCTTAAGAACGGCTGCTCAAGCTCAACGATCGAAAATTTGAGTGCCCTGACCCTGACGTATGAGTCCCCCATGACCTACTGCATGCCTCTCTGTGCTCAAGTCTGAGTTGAGCGTTGAGCATACTTTGCTCGCTTTACTTACTTATCTATCAGCCAGGCCCAAAGCCAATCTATCCCAAATTTGGTACTCAACGTCGGCGCTTTTGCATTCACGAGTGTCAAAAATGCAACTTCCTACAGTGAGACTGTGAGAAGGCTTCTCTTATATCTCCCCTTCTCTCCTCTCCCCTTCTCTCTTCTCCCCTTCTCTTATATCTCCCTTCTCTCCTCTCCCCTTCTCTCTTCTCCCCTTCTCTCTTCTCCCCTTCTCTCCTCTCCCCTTCTCTCTTCTCCCTTCTCTTATATCTCCCCTTCTCTTATATCTCCCTTCTCTCTCTCCCCTTCTCTCTTCTCCCCTTCTCTTATATCTCCCCTTCTCTCCTCTCCCCTTCTCTCTTCTCCCCTTCTCTCTTCTCCCCTTCTCTCCTCTCCCCTTCTCTCTTCTCCCCTTCTCTTATATCTCCCCTTCTCTCCTCTCCCCTTCTCTCTTCTCCCCTTCTCTCTTCTCCCCTTCTCTCCTCTCCCCTTCTCTCTTCTCCCCTTCTCTCCTCTCCCCTTCTCTCTTCTCCCCTTCTCTCCTCTCCCCTTCTCTCCTCTCCCCTTCTCTCTTCTCCCCTTCTCTCCTCTCCCCTTCTCTCCTCTCCCTTCTCTCTTCTCCCCTTCTCTCCTCTCCCCTTCTCTCTTCTCCCCTTCTCTCCTCTCCCCTTCTCTCTTCTCCCCTTCTCTCCTCTCCCCTTCTCTCTTCTCCCCTTCTCTTCTCTCCCCTTCTCTCTTCTCCCCTTCTCTCCTCTCCCCTTCTCTCCTCTCCCCTTCTCTCTTCTCCCCTTCTCTCTTCTCCCCTTCTCTCCTCTCCCCTTCTCTCTTCTCCCCTTCTCTCCTCTCCCCTTCCCTCTTCTCCCCTTCTCTCCTCTCCCCTTCCCTCTTCTCCCCTTCTCTCCTCTCCCCTTCTCTCCTCTCCCCTTCTCTCTTCTCTTCCCCTCTCCCCCCTCTCCTCTCATCTCCTATCTTCTCCTCTCCCCTCTTCCCCTTCTCTCCTCTTCTTTCTCCTCTCCCCTTCTCTCCTCTCTCCTTCTCTCTTCTCTTCCCCTCTCCCCCCTCTCCTCTCATCTCCTATCTTCTCCTCTCCCCTCTTCCCCTTCTCTACTCTTCTTTCCCGACTCCTCTTCCCTATTCTCCTCGAGTCCTCCCCTCTCGTCTGTTAGCAATGTTAACTTAACTCCCCTCTCCTCACCTTTCTTCTCTTCTCCTGCCATCTCATCTTTCCTTTTTGACTTCGCATTTTCTCTTTTCCAACGCCGAAAGCATGCAGTGGTCAACAGGGGGCAACTTTAATCCAACTGTGGCCATAGCGTTCCACTCTCTCCTCCTCGGCCTAAGCCAGGGCCTTGGGACGCAAATTACATCGCCCACAGTTAAGACGAGATGAAAACCGCGGGGCGTGCGGGTGTGAATTGCATTGCGTCACTTGCGGTAGGAAAATTCGATCAAACATTCGTGTACTCATTTTCATTTCATCATGCTTTCTATAATCGCACTACGTAGCGCTGGGCCGGTGATCCGCTACGAGTATATGCGCATTTAGAGATCTATTTTTATTTACCTTTGTGAAACTGTGAATCGTCATCGCGGAGTCTGGAGTCTGAATTCGGAACTGTTTATCTGGAACAGAAATGTGCATACACACAAACCTTCCTTCCTGTAGAGGTAATCTGCCTCCATTGTCAGTTGATATCAAGCTAATTTCGATAACAAGTGAAACTAAGCTTGATTCAGATTTGAGGAGATGAACTCGATGTGCATGTTGTATGCATACCCGCTCAAAGCTTTGAGTATTCTAAACCATATTGATTGCCCTGCACTTACATAGACGTCACTTGATCTATGAAATTCTTTTTCAATTGTTGCATAACTCCTGATAGCAGCTGTATGCTCTTGTTCGAACTTGTAGGCTTGTTGCGTATGAAATTTTGCAAATAATTTTATCTTGCGCTTCTGAATGCAGATTTGGAATTTGTTATAATCCTATTATAGAGCTGCTTGTATACTCAGCTGGGGTAAAAAATCTCTATAATTCTGTACCCGCACACTGCAAGATTACAGAATCCCACACACTGCAGGATTACAGAACCCATTGGAACCCCTCTAGAGGCCCGAGGCTCGAGGCTCGATCGGTACCTGCTCTAGTGTCGTTAGCAACCCGTTTGGAATCTCTTCTAGGGCTAGCAACTACTGGTACCTTTTCAAGTGTTCCCCAGGCGTCCTTAGCTACCAAGTCCCTTCCATACAAGTCTAGCCGCGGCCAAAGCCGAAGTGTCAACGAGGACGGCAAGGATTAACGGGAAGGATTGAGAGCTCAGGCGCTGCACCGCGCAAACGGCTGTGTTGATTTTATAGCGCTGTAAATGCAAGAATTAATTACTGTTTATTGGGGGGAGGGGACAGTAACGGGAGGGGAGGAGAGAGTTGCGTCGTAAAAAGTGATGCTTCAATATATTGCTTCCTTAATCCAATTTGAGCTTCTGGGATTAGTTTTTGGATTTAATCTGTGCGAAAATCCCGTTCAGAATTTTTCCTATATACACATCCCCATCGCCTCAGCGCTCCTGCTGATGAAGCTATATATTCCAAAAATTATGATTATGTATGCAGCAGCCACGCTATTAATTTCACCCATAGGTTTGCTGCTTTTTCTGATATTGTAAAATATGGGTAGCTTCTAGTGAAATCTCTGTGAATATCCCTAAATATTCTATCAGAAATTGTTCGGCGTTTAGCCGCGTGGCTGCACTGACTAAACCAGCGGTCAATTACGAGGGGGGTTCAATAAATTTCCGGACACGACTGGCTACTAGCAGCAAGAACTAAAACCCAGTGCGCTACTTCTCAAAGTAGTCCCCAGCAGCATCGATGCACTTCTGCATCCTCGTAAACCAAGTGACAAAGCAGCTGCACCACTCGGAATGCGGGATCCCCTCGAGTCGCTCACAGAAGGCCTGCACAGCCTGCTCTGGCGACTCAAATCGAGTTCCTTTCAGCTGCCGCTTTACCGCAGGGAACACGAAGAAGTCGCACGGTGCGAGGTCAGGGCTGTACGGCGAGTGGCCGAGCTGCTGCACTCGCTGCTGCTGCAGAAACTGCGCCGACTGCTGCTGGGACTCAGGGTCGTAGCTGTACACCCAGGTCTCTCACGACCTCAGACACCGAGTTTGAGCTGCCGCCGTTGAACCTGCGCAGCATGGAGCGGCACCATTCAACCCTCAGTCAGGTGATGGGGGACCCATCGTGAGGACACCTTGCTCAGGCACAACCGCTTGTGCAGCATTGTGGTGACACTTCCCGATGAGTTACCCAGGACAGTGGCTATTTGCTGTACCGTCACTCGTGAGTCCTCGTCCACCAGCTGCTGCACAGCAGCTGCGTCCGCATCCGACGTGGCAGTCACAGTCACAGGACGCCCAGGCCGGGCTGCGTCTTCAAGCGACGCTCGGCCACTGCGAAACTCGGCAAACCTAACGTCATTAGGATTCCAGTTTTCAGGTGTGTCATTAGGATTCCAGTTTTCAGGTGTGTCATTAGGATTCCAGTTTTCAGGTGTGTCATTTGGATTCCAGTTTTCAGGTGTGTCATTAGGATTCCAGTTTTCAGGTGTGTCATTAGGATTCCAGTTTTCAGGTGTGTCATTAGGATTCCAGTTTTCAGGTGTGTCATTAGGATTCCAGTTTTCAGGTGTGTCATTAGGATTCCAGTTTTCAGGTGTTTCATTAGGATTCCAGGTGTGTCATTAGGATTTCAGGTGTACCATTGGGATTCCAGGTGTCATTAGTATTCCAGGTGTGTCATTAGGGTTCCAGGTGTGCGTGCCATTATGATTCCAGGTGTGTCATTAAAAGTTCAGATGTGTCATTAGGATTCCAGGTGTGTTATTCGGATTCCGGTTGTTTCATTCGGATTCCGGTTATTTCATTCGGATTCCAAGTGTGTCATTTGAAGTTCAGGCGTGTCATTCGGATTTCAGCTGCTTTTTAGAGTCCAGTGCAATAGTATAAATTTGGGAGGTCTTCTTGTCTTTAGTCTGTAAGTACTCTGTAACGTCGGGGAATTTTAAGGCCTTTTTTAGTTCCCCTTGGCTTCAAGGAACTTGAAAGGAACTTGGAAGGGGATGCAGTTGCTTACAGCTGCACCCTCAACCCCTCTCTAGCGCTGTGCCAAATCCCAAGGCTTGGCTTCCACTGGCTCCAACCAAAGGTGATATAAAACCGACAGGGGGTCCAAGACCAACACACACACACAACGGGACCCGGGGCGGAGAATTCCAATAGTCCAGCTTTAGAAGGGTTTTAGAAGAACTGCCCTTTTTTGGTTGGCTGAATCAGCTCCTAGCCAGTTATACGCCGGCGGGCAGGCCTCCCCAAGCCTAGCTTTAGCAGTCTAGCACTGGGCCACTGGTCCGCAAACTCGTCTGTTAATGAGGCGGCAGAGATCAAACGGACTCCGGCGCTTGGGTGGGGGGTAGGGAGAAAGGGGGTGGAGAGAGAGAGAGGGGGAGAGAGTCAAGTCCAGGAAAAGGTGGGCCGGCGGTCAAAAAGCCACGCCACCTCATAATGCCACTGATACTCTCATAGTTTAGAGGGCCGCGCTCCAGTCTTGCCCTTCCCTCCCCTCCCTCCCCCCCCCCTCATACCCAGCGCGCGGAGCCAATAGCGTCCGAGCGGCTTCCTTTGATCTTCTGTTCTTGTCCGCTGCCGCCGCCGCCACCGCCGCTGCCGCCGCCGCCACCGCCGCCCCACCTCCGTCCTGCACCTCCTCCTCTAATTTCTGACTCCGAAACCCCACACCCCACTCTCACAGCGGGGGGGTGTTAAAATAGGTGGTCCGCCGCCCAAGAGCGCAGAACTTGAAGTGGTCTCACTCACTTAATATATAGAAACAGTCAACTCGCTCCGTGTCGGCGTCTCTGTGTAAAGAAGAAAGACAAGTTAGAGAGAGAGAGAGCGAAAAGGCAGAGAAAACAAACTCAACTACCTGGCCGCTACCTGTTAATATCCAGTTGGATTGTGGTTTGTGGATCAATTTCTCTTTGCTCCGCAACTCCCCGCCTTGTTGACACTTCTAATTATACAAAGTTTTCCCCCAATTAACAAAAGCTCTTCATCACTGACTGAAAGCAAATGGCAGCCATGTCTAGCACGTCCTCCTGGAGCCCCATTTCCGGTGCAGGTTTCCTGGCCGCCAATCAGCCGCAGTACCAGTTTCCGGCTCAGCCGCATCACCTGCTGTTTTCACAGCACCAGCAGCATCCGTCAGCTGGGCCCTGTCTCTGCAGCCTGTGCGTGCAGCATCCCGGCGCGCTTCATCAGCTTCCTTTGCAGCAGCAGCACCCACTGCACCCTAGCCAGCATCATCAACAGCAGCAGCCTCATCACAACCAGCAGCATCAGCATCAGGCTTATAACTTCAGCAACTCAGCAAATATGAGCTCGCTGATGCAGCATCAGTCACAGAATTCAACTCCATCAGCCGCTGCAGCAGCCGCCGCCGCAGCTGCCGCCGCCGCAGCTGCAGCAGCCGCGAGCAGTAGCCTGGCGGGGCCGCTGACATCCTCGATGCACGCCGCCTGCGCTACAAACTGGTCGGCGGCGGCCGCGGCGCCGTTGCCGCTGACCTCGTCGGCATCAAGTCTCCAGTCTGCCAACGCCGCCCGCACCCAGCAGCAGTCGTCGGTGGCGGCATCGACAGGCACTTCGGCTTCTTCAGCAGCCGCGGCCGCGGTAGCCGCTGCCGCCGCCGCGGCTGCCTCCTCGCTGCCCAACCCGGTGGTGACGGGAGACCAGGCCTCCTCCGACGAGGCCCTGTCGCCGCCGCACCAAGACGATCCGATGGACGACGTGATGGACGTTCGCGAGGCGACCCGGCTGCAGCAGGAGATGATCAAATCGTGGCGGCAGAAGCGACGGGTCAGCTGTGGTGAGTTGCGCTTTTGCTCTGGTGATGAGATGAGAAATGAGCATCGGCGAGTCAGGAGACTAGAGGTAAGAAAGTCGGAGACCTAGAGATATGATTTAGGAGACTAGAGATAGTAAAGTTGGAGACTAGATACATGTATTAGATTCGGGAGACTACAGAAAGGAAACTAAAGATAGGAGTCGGGAGACTATAGATAAGAGAGTCAATCGGGAGACTAATATTAATATAGATAGGAGAGTCAATCGGGAGACTAGATATAGATAGGAGAGTCAATCGGGAGACTAGATATAGATAGAAGAGTCAATCGGTAGACTAGATATAGATAGGAGAGTCAATCGGGAGACAGGATATAGATAGGAGAGTCAATCAAGAGACTAGATATAGATAGGAGAGTCAATCGGAGACTAAAGATAGATAGGAGAGTCAATCGGGAGACTAAAGATAGATAGGAGAGTCAATCGGGAGATTAGATATAGATAGGAGAGTCAATCGGGAGACTAGATATAGATAGGAGAGTCAATCGGGAGACTAGATATAGATAGGAGAGTCAATCGGGAGACTAAAGATAGATAGGAGAGTCAATCGGGAGACTAGATATAGATAGGAGAGTCAATCGGAGACTAGATATAGATAGGAGAGTCAATCGGGAGACTAGATATAGATAGGAGAGTCAATCGGGAGACTAGATATAGATAGGAGAGTCAATCGGGAGACTAGATATAGATAGGAGAGTCAATCGGGAGACTAAAGATAGATAGGAGAGTCAATCGGGAGACTAGATATAGATAGGAGAGTCAATCGGGAGACTAAAGATAGATAGCAGAGTCAATCGGGAGACTAGATATAGATTGGAGAGTCAATCGGTGACTAGATTTGGATAGGAGAGTCAATCGGGAGACTAGATATAGATAGGAGAGTCAGGAGACTAAAGATCGGTAGCGGATATAGGGGGAGGCGCACAGGGCGTGTCCCCCATCGAGTTTGATTTTGTTCCTAATACGCATATACATGTATCTTAGTAATAAGCGCCCCGTTCTAAATTTTTCTCTATAAAATCGTTGATTTTCGTAATATCAACGAGAAACATTGGCGAGATCATGATGATTCCTAGCCAGAGATATAAAGGTAAATCCAAGTCTCAGCAGGACTAAACTAGAAAACCTACGGACCGATTAATCCATTAGATTAACTTTTCCGGCGAAAAAAAGAAGCTACTTGAGCTTGAGGTCACAGGGAACACAACACCATGCAGAAAGAATTTATGCAGATTGCGTCTCTAAGGGCATCCACTTATCTTGTCCTCCCACCAACAATATCCTTAGGGATATGGGTACCAACTGAACTGATTAATTTATTACCGAACAGAAACTCCGTTTTCGGTAATAATGCAATAAATATCCATAC